>JADMNL010000023.1:175172500-175342500 GCA_016271365.2 Neoceratodus forsteri | reverse complement strand
AGTTATGTAATAAGGCACTGAGGTAGTTGGGTTAACTGCTGGTAAGCCAACTCCCAGGAGCACGTTAATGCTATTGTAAGAATATACAGATATTCAGAAACAGTTGTTTATGTTGTAGCTATACTCATAATTTTTCAAAATATTGTTTTTATTTACCAGCAATACTTAGGATGTTTATGTGGAAAACAATAGTCGCTTTCTTGTTATCTTTTGTCTTAGTTTGAAGACAAACACATTACAGATCTTAAATTGGCTTACATTTATTCTAAAATACAGAACTATCAAATGAGCACAGTAGTAAAAAAAATAGAAAAAAAATTTAGGTGACTTACTAATACTGGTATCTTATCCCCCCAACTGAAACTGGCCACTAGTGGTGTGCGAAGTCACAAAAATTCACTCCGCAAATTTTTCCGTGGAGAAGGTCCACCTCACAAATTTTTCTGCTGTCAAAGTCAGAAATTTGCACTGTTTTGGTGTAATTCACTGGTGGAGTTAACTTTGTTGGTGGAATGGGAAAATTCAGGAATGGAACCAATTTTATGTCTCATTGAGCAATAATTCCAGCTGGAGAGTGCTGTGAAGCCAACTTCACCGGCAAAGTTGCCGGAGACAGTTGAAGTTTGCATGGGATTGTGGGATTGGAGGTCACATGTGGCTGAAGAGCCAATAGAAAGCTCAGAAAATAATTTTTCCCTGCAGTCTTGATTGAGACAGTGAAGAGAGAGTATGCAGACAGCAGCTTCTGAGTGAATCACAGATATTTGGAGCATAAACCTAAACATTTAGTTTTGAAACCTTTTAAACCTGCTTTATTGACTGCAGTCTTACAATTTGTTTGATTTTGTAGTGAGTGTGGATTTTGACTGACTGTGTGTGTGTGTGTGTTTTGATTTGAATACCTCTGGGCCCTGCCCCCACCCACACCCCTTGTGTTTTGCAGTCTCCCTCCCATTCCTTTTTTAATCCACAAAAGTCCAAAAGTTACAGTCTTTCAAATTGAGTTTTGTAGTATTTCACAGCATTTTCTCCTGTAATTGAGAGCACCTGTACAGTGGAAGCCTTCACACACTATGGCACTGCTCTGTTGGCAAAGTCTGTGCAAACTTTATACATTTTTCTAATCACTCAGTACCCTACCCAACCTATTGTTGTACACCCATGTGCTGTGAGACATAGTGTCCAAAAGTTAGTTTTTCAGTATTTTAGATAATTTTTTACTGTAATTGAGAATGCCAGTGCAGTGGTAGCCTTCACACACTATGGTTCTGCTCTGCTGGCAAAGTACATGTGAGCTTTATAAATTCTTTTAATTACTCTGGTACCCTACCTGACCTATCGTTGTACCTCTATGTGCTTTGAGACATAGTGACTAAAAGTTAGTTTTTCAAACTGAGTTTTGAATTATTTCACTGCATTTTCCCCTGTTATTGAGAACTCCAGTGCAGTGGTAGCCCTCCCATAATGTGGTACCACTCTGCTGGTAAAGTCTGTGTGAGCTTCATAAATTCCTCATGCTGAACCTCAATCTCCACAGTTTCTGTGTTTGTCATCTCCACAGAAATGGACATTCCAACATTCCCCTCACCCACTGCATCAACTGTATTGCAAGGAACACCATCAGCACCACCTCCATCAGCAACAAAGACTGGAAACACCTTAAACACCAGAAGGAACCAGTTGAAGGTGGTCCTGGTCCTGGTCCCTCACCCTCATAATTGTTACGTAGTGCCACTGAGGGGGAGGATGTAGTGGAGTTGGAGGATGTGGTGGAGATGGTTCCTACAGGTAGTGGGCATAGCAGCAGTGGCAACTTCATCAGTCCCCTACAGAGACAGTGCACAGTAACACCAACACCAAGCCATAAGACACCTAAAATGACTTGTGTCCCTTTATCAGCAACCCAACGTATGTCTCGGTCAAATAAAACCCCTACTGGGCCACCGTGATGCAGCCATCTGCTTTCCAGCCCAACACCCCGAAAATTACAGCTAACTCTTGTGAGCACGTTTGAATGGAACACCAAATATCCTATGAACCACTCTACTCCACAGGAGCTTAGTGAGGCTGCTGCACAAATGTTCACACTTGACCTGCTCCCATTCTCCTTTGTAGAGAATGAAGCATTTTGACATTTTGTTGCTTCTACATGTCCAACATGGAAGATACTATCAAGGACATACTTCTCCAAATGTGCTGTTCCAGACCTGCATGCCACAGTAAGGACGGTGGTGGTGGTCCATGTATGTAAGCATTCTTCATCACCTTCCATCCATCTTAGCATGGATATGAAGACAAGTGAGAGAACTGCTGACAGCTCCTATATGTGCATTACAGCACATTGAGCTCAGGTTCCTGTGGTGGTCTGTTTTGAATCTGGGCATGGTGGCAGAAAGTGCAGAAAGGTAGTCTGTGGTGGTAGCAGCATAAGCAGTATTAGGCAGCATGTGGCACTCACAATGAAAAGCATGCTTGGATCACACACTGGAAGAACATACTTGAAGTAGTACTGTGTGAGACTGATGAGTGACTGCACCCACTCTCAGTGAAAGCTGGCTTCATTGCTAGCGATAAAGGCTCCAACATTGTAAAATGCAAATGTGATGGTGGGTTTCTCAGGGTGCCGTGCTTGGCACACTGCCTCAACTTTGTGGGCCTGCAGTTTCTTAGCCATCCTGATGTGAAGGCTATCTTGTTGGTGGCCTGCTGCATCTGTGCCCATTTTGCCCATTCTTGGATGGCCCGTGACTATACATGCCAAAATCAGAGAAAGAACAATCTGCTGCAGCATCTCATGAAGCTGGATGTGGTGACTAGATGGAATTACATGCTGTACATGTTAGAGCAACTCTTTGAGCAGTACAAAGCTGTATCTGATTATCTTCTGCTACACACCAGTCGTGACAGTGCAGGAGTGTCCATGGCTCATGGCTCTTAGCACAGAACAGTGGCATTTAATGGATGGACTGATAATGATTTTGCATCCCTTTGAACATGCAAGACAGGCAGTGAGTGGGGAGACTGCCAGTACCAGTCAGTCCATCCCCTTGCTGCAGGTACTGAGGGGGACAATAGTTAATGTGCAGCAATCAATTGAGGCAGGAGGTGCCAGAGACACTTTAGCCTTGATGCAGCTAATGCTCGACTTGTTGGATTCCTACTCTCATATTGTTGGAATTCTGCAGTCAGGTGACTTTGGCATTGCCACCATGCTGTTATAAGTGTGGCCTTGACTCTATGCAACATGGTGGGCAACAGAGGGTAGAAAACCTTACCAACATTCTGGTCAGAAGGGTTAGAGGGGAGCAGATGCTCAAGACATATAGGACACTAACATTTGTTGTTACCACCACGACCATCACCATCACCACCACCACCACAGCACTATCACCTTCACATGCCATTACTATGTCAGGCAGACAGAAACCAAAAAACATCAGTCCTATTTGGGATGTTTTAAGTGAGGTTGGAGTTGCACCCATGGAAGAGCATGATGAGGTGGCTGGACTCAGAGCAGCACGTTGCATGGTTGACCGTTTCATGGCTGAACAAAAACACCTTTCAATAGGTGATGAGCTACTATTGTACTGGGCAAGCAAGATAACTGAATGGCTTGCACTGATAGCCATGGTGGTAACATAACTGAGCTGCCCCCCCCCCCAGTGTTAGTGTTGAGCATGTGTTCAGTTCTGCAGGTGCCATTGTACATGACCAGCGTACAAACCTATCACCAAAGAATGTGGAAATTCTCACATTTATAAAAATGAATAGGGGACACATTCCATGCAAGACCATGACATCTGTATTCCTACCACATGCTCCTGGCAGTGGATCTGCTGACAAAGATGAAGAGACAGATGGTGCTGTTGGTAGAAGTAGACAGATGAAGTCATCATCATCCACTGTTCACACCAATGTTGATGACTGAATTCTGGAACTTGAATATCCATCTGGTGAGAACTCCAGTCTGAGGACTGTGAGGGCTGCTTCATCGAGGAAGATGATGATGCATGAAGACAATCAAATTGTGTTGTGTACAGCCTTTGTATGCCATGTCTACTCATTTAATTCTGGGCGATTTCTCAAGACACACAACAAATTCTTTCAAGAAAGCAAAGCAGACATAGTGATTTTCAAATTCAGTGTGAATGCCTAATAACTAAATAAGTACCCCCCCAAAAAAAATATTTACCTTCGCGTTTGCCAGATGTGGTGAATTACAAACTCTTGCAGCTTTCAATCTGTCAGACATCATCATCTCCCTTACCTAAATGGTAAAGCAGTATGAACACATTACACTTCAGGTAGTAACAATACCAACCCCACCCACCTTAAAAAGAAAAGATGGGAAAAGTTCCAAAATACTTACTCGTGTAGTATGTGGGATGCTGCATCCAGGATTGAACAACTGACAGGTCCTGAAACACTGCTACAATCATCAGCAGCAGCAGCACAGCAATCTCTAAGTGGCTAGTGGGGGTGTTGGTGGTGGGATGCAGGCCCAACAATCATAATTTCATCATTGTTTAACTTCTCTTGCAACTCCCATGTGTTTTTTTTCCCCACCTTAGCTGACTCATGCAGCAACATTATTTTTGAGAAGGACAGCAGTTCCTCTCTGAGGACACAATTTTACATTTTGGGCCTAGTGGTGGAGGTGGCGGTGGTGGGATGCAGGCCCAACAATCATAATGTCATCACTAACTTTGCTTTTTTCTCTTTTAGATGTTTTTTGAAGAACAGCTAAGATTGAAATGTCGATTTTTAACTCTGTTTTCTATTTTCAGCGTGTATTTAATATTACCATTTTGTTTTGCTTTCAGACTACATGCTGATGCAGAACCTTGTTTTTGTTTATAATTTCATCAATATGTTTAACTTCTCTAGCAATTCTCACATGGGTTTTTCCCCACCTTAGCTGACTCATGCAGCAACATTATTTATGAGAAGGACAGCAGTTTCTCTCTGGGGACACAATTTTACATTAGAAAATGACATCGGAAAATAAACAAATCTCATTGGTCAAAGCATGCCAGTAGAGAGTCATTTATTTCCCGATACAGCCAGCATAAAAACAAGAGCCTATTCGGGGTGCCCCATAACAAAAGCAATCAATGTGCACCCCGAATGTTAAGGAAATGTGGCCACCATTTTGCCCTGCTCGGCAAACCACCTCAAGAGTCAGCGTTTAGGCCGTTGGCTCCACGTAAAAAAAGCAGCTAAAAGTAAAACAACATACCAGTGCAGAAGCAACAATCCCACCATACGTTTCCAGTGCATGAAATAGCCACTGGTAACATTTCTAACAAACGGCTGCCTTTGCAAACATGAGATCACCGGTATTTTCTCAAATCTCCATACCACAGATGGAACCTCATTTGCGGCATGGTAGTAGAAGAAAATACCAGTGATCTCCCAGGCACCACAGAAGCCAACTTGTAGACTGCAGAAACCAAAGAAATGACCAAATGAAATATTTATCTCCATCGCATAACAGAATTAGCCCCTGCAGCAGTTAAAACAAAGAAATTGTTTTTAAAAAATAAATAAAAAAACACAATCGTTTATTCCTTACCTGCAGAAATCAAAGGCAGGTCTGGGTGTATCACAAGCAGGCACATTGCACAGATGTTCACAAAAAAAATGAAAAAACTTAAACTAACGGATTGTAGCTGTAGTAAGAGCCTAAATAGAATAAAAATAATCGGAAAGCAATGTAAAAATGTATTTCTTGCCTCCAGTGGTGAAAATGAAACCTGAAGCAGCACGAGCAGCACGTCACGCACAGGGTCACAGAAATCCATATTTAAATAGTGATTTAAACCGCCATTGCAAAGCAACAACTAACAAAAGCCACACAAAAGGGGAAAAAAATGTCTGATCTCCTCAGAATCACATTCCACATGCCTCCTGAAGAGACAGTAAATCGCTTGTTCCCAGAACCTGACAACAAACTTGAGCAGACACCAGAACCCACCAGCAAGAAATTTAAAGGAGCCTCGCGTTTTATTAGTGTGAGTCCATCAGACCTCAATAGCATTGAGAGTCAGAGAGAAAGAAATAAACACAAAGAAAAATACACAGTGGGCACTGGCAGTATTTGCAGACTGGGCTAGAAAAGAAAGAATAGAAATAGATTGGTTAAATGACAGTTTTGACATTTTAAATAGCCATCTGTGTAAGTTCTATGCAGAAGCCCGAACTGCAACAGGTGAGCAGTACTCAGTGTCTGGGTACTGCGCACTTCGTGCAGCCATCAACCGCCACCTTAATTCCCCAGAAGTAGGTCGTCACACCAGTATAATCTCAGAACCAGCATTTCGTTCCAGCAACAATATAATGACGTCCATACTAAAGAAACTTCGTAAAGAACAGAAGGATGTTGCTGCCCACCACCCGTCAATTACTGAAACAGATGTTGACAAGCTAAGACAATCATCAGCCATGTCACCAGATACAGCACAGGGATTGTTTCGCAAAGTATAGTTTGACCTCCAGCTCCACATGGCCTGGCGTGGAAGAGAAGAATTGCAAGAACTGCATCCAGATTCATTCACAGTCAAGAGGGATGAACATGAGCAAAAGTATGTGACACTTTCCCATAATTCTGCCTCCAAAAAATCACAAGAATCCACTAGAGATCAACAAAGAAAACACACGTGGTTTTATGTTCGAGGATCGTGGCAACCCTCTCTGCCCTGTCCTATCCTTCTGCAAGTACCTCTCAAAATTGCCAAAGGATGCCCCTGCATTCTACCTTCATCCCAGGAAGCTACCTCAGACTCACCTTGACACCCAGGACTGCTGGTACACGAAGGAACCAATGGGCAAGAATTTCCTTGGAAATATGATGTCAAGACTTAGCAAAGAAGCAGTTATCCACAAGATACACCAATCACAGCATACGTTCAACAGCTGTGCAACTTTTAACTCAAGCAGGACTTTCAGCTCGTGAAATCACCAGCGTGGCTGGCCACAGATGTGAAGCCAGTCTGCAGCACTACTGGTCAGCATCCATAGACAACAGGCGAAACTGGAGTACAATCCTAGGAGGACCCAACCAGCAGGCGCAGCTGCAGCAAGCGGCAAGTATGACACCTGTAGGAGCCAGCAATCAACTCCAGTTACAGAAACCAACAACATCCAGCACCACAACCACTAACTTCAACCCAGTGAATTGCACCTTCAATGCCCAATTAACTTTATTTCCACAAACAACTAGTGGTTACTGTTATTTATTGGGTTTTTTTCAGCAGTAGTTTAGCACATTGCTCAATTCAGTGTTTTTTCAGTTGAACCCACCCACTTTAAAAAAGGGACTATTTTTTCTCAAAGGTAAAAAAAAAATGTAATAAAAAGTTAAATAAATAACTTAAATGTTTAAAACTTTAAAAAATGTGTCTGACTTTTTTTCCCATTTTCTAAGCGCAATAATACCCTCCAGGGTAGGCGGTATTGAGCTATACTGGACCGCCCAGGGGCTATAAGGCCCTCCGCCTGCGGCGTCGGGCCTCATTACGCCCTTGGGTGGTCCGGTATAGCCCAATACCGCCCACTCTGTCAGGTATTATTGCTTACTTTATGTTGAACAAGTCTGGATAATATCTCATATTTTTCTTATGTTTGTGCACTTCTTTGAATGGCTGGCAGTTGCACACAACCACCATTCACACAGTCACATAGCATCAGGGATAAAAGTTGTGTTATTGTGTACGATACTTGACATTTGTGGCTAGCAAGAGGACACATGAATCAGTAAAAACAAAAGGAAGGAAAGTGGTTTATCATGTGTAAAGATTAAAGAACAGAACAGATCAGGCCGGGGTCATCAGGGAAAGATGAATGCTTACGTTTACCTGAGGGTAAAATTAAGGGAGTGGGCAAGGGAAAGGATGGAATGCAATATGGACCTACAGAAATTATAACAGTAATAGTTGCACAAAAAAGTTTGGAAATTAAATGTTTCACAGTACTAAAAAAAGAGATAAAAAAAGAGAGAAAAGTATTTTTTTCTACTTTTTATAACTTTTTATGTTTTTTTATTTTTGGGGCGAGGGGCAGGGAGTTCAGACTAGAGGGTAGAACAAATGAACAAAGAAAACAATTACTTAACAAAAACTAACCAGTTACTTGCAGTATCACACTCACATGAAACCACCATCACGGGCTCTATCAGTGCCAGGCCCGCCACCACCATTGCTATGCAGCTGCGATGGGAGAGTGAGGATCTTTTCATGACTGGATATCACATTGTCCAGCTGATCCCTAACTTCCTGCCTGAACTGATTAAAGTTATGACGCAGCTCTTGCACATCATCCCAGAGTACTGCCACACATTCATTTGTGGCAGGTGCTCTTGTGTCAGTGTCATCACATGCTGCTGCCTGCTGTCTTGCAGGTGATGGCTGACTACTGCTGCAGGTGTGCCTATGGCTAACACAATGACTTGCAGCAGCAGGACAACTGACCTCCCACTGCTTCCTTTCCAGTCTCACATTGCCCCCATCACCATCAACACCACCTCCACCACCATGTGCTGCAGTCACCTCGTGCACCTTTGCCTTACACTCAGCCAAGTGGTGGATCTGGAGGTGTGTCCTCTGGCCACCGGATCCCAGGTGGCTGCCTTTTTTACCCCACCTCATACTACACCCACAGATCTTGCAGATGGCCACTGTCTCATCTGCAGGATACATGATGAAAAAAATCCCACACTACAGGCTGCAGTGGAAGGGGGCAGCACCAGATGCTTTGGCAATGGGGTGCTCATCATTGCCTTTGCCAGTGGTTGAGCTGCTGGGGGTGGCACTGGCAACATTGCTGGATCTCACCTGGGCAGAGACCACGGGCTCCTGCTAGGGGGGAGGAACTTGTGGATCCTGCAGCTGCTGCTCCTGCAGCAATGGTGCAGCTGAATTCCCATCATGATCTGGGGGGGCATTCGTGACTGGTTTAAAAGCACGCCTGTTGAGGAGAATCCCTGCTGCACCACCCTTCTTCCTAATCTCCTCCCTCTCCATTCTAAAAAAAATAAAGAAAATGAGAGTCACAAACACTCACTAAATTATCTAAAAAATAAACAGTATACTAACAAAAGTTCTCTATACAGAATACAGATAAAGAAAGAAAGAAAAGAATTACAGCAAAAACAATCAAAGATAAAGATATCTGTGGGGGAAATCTATTTCTCTGAGCTCTGCTGCTCTGTTTGCTGCTTTACTCAGAAATGAAACGCTGGCAAACTGCCTGACTGGAGTTTCCCGTGTTACTTGCAGGAAGTGAATCATTTGAAAAACACTTTTTTTCTGTAACTTCAAAGTTAGTAACAGAAGTTTAAGTTAGCTTCAAAGTTTGTGGGAGAAGATTTTGTCATTAAAGGCCAATTTCATGCAATTTTTGACAGTGGTGAATTTGGCAACTTCACAGGAACTTCGCAGGTGGAGTAAAACTTTACAACATCTCTACTGGCCACATCACCTGTGATAGTAAAGTAGGTAGATCCTTCAGCTACTTTAATGATCCTTCCAGCTACTTAATAATTCCAAGAGAAACCTGGACAATTTCCATTGTGGGAAATGCATGATGATTTACTTGTTTAACTGCTGCGTTAATGTGGCATATCTGGATTTAAGTAAAACCAAAAAAGTTTGAAGATCATCTTCAACACAAAAAAGCTTGGTTGTAGATAGAACAGAATGTTCCCATTGCTTACTACAGTAGATAACTCCTGTCAAATGTAAATGTTTGCATGACACTATTCTTTGACTTTTAGATCTTATGTTTCCCATTTTTACAGCTGCATAGCAGAGCTACAGTGTGTTGACATCTTGCAATTACGTCAGTAGAGAAAGGGGGCTCTGGAAGGAGGTCACCAAATTCCTAAGGCAGCACAAAATTATGGAGTTGAAGCACTTCTCACTTCTACTTGCATAAACCCTGCCGCTGTCTCCATTCAGTACTGCTTTCTTCCCCCCCCACACACTATTTTCTTACAGCTGTCTGTCTGCTCCAATCAGTACACATACCTCTCAACCATCTCAAATTTTTCATGAAATCACAATTGTACAGGTCTGGCCACAGTGTCCCAACACAGCCCCATCACATCCTGCTTTTCTTGGTCAACACCATCATTTGCTTACGGAGCCAGCATTCCTGCATTCCCTTTGTTTTTCCCCTCCATGCTTCCTCTCCAGCAGTAGATGCAGTGTGAGCACACCTCAGCTAATCGAATGGCTGACTGTGTATGAAAAACTACATAACTTCTTCAGTTCAAGTTCTTGCATGCACATTTCACCAAGTGCTGCTGCTACCACAGTCCCTCACAATAACCATGGCAGCACACAGCCTGCACAGTGACTCTCTCAATTATTTCAATGGATGGACAGCTGCTGCTGAATGCAATTTCTCTTTCTCAGTGACCCAATCACATGACACTCCCTCTCACTTGCAGACTACCAATTTAGCATAAAACCCAGTCTTGCTGTTGCAATAGCAGCCATTTTGGTCCTGACCAGAATTTGTTGCGTATGGATCTGCTGTGCCTTCTTGTGATGAGGCTCCAGCCTTTGTTTTTTTAACTGTTACTCTAGGGACTTAGAATGTCTGTGAGTCAATCAGATTGCGATTTTCCACTTGCCAATTTTTATAATTATGAATGAAACTACTGCACACCACTCATGGCTTCAGAGTGTTGTCCATACTACAGATACTACTACAAATGTCATACAGAATCATGAAACTATGAGGTGCTAACCAATTGTTTCAGAAGCTGTTTGGGAAGAATCACATTGAGAAGTAGGGCTGCAGAAAAGGAGAGGTCTCACTCTGAAGAGTGAGGACTTCAAGAGTACTATAATTAGCGATCATATAATCAGCCTTTCCAGTAAGCAATCTACCATTCTGTACTACTGTTCATTATTGTTCTGTTGGTTGTATTTTTAATATTCAAGTTTAGAGTGCAACAGTTTAAAGAATCTTGGGCAAAAGACAGTGACAATCCTGTTTTTAAGCATGTTCATAAATGTGCTAGCATCGGCTATGGTGTGGTGCACTGTTATAATTGTTTGCAAAACAGGTACAAAGGCCAGGATCACTGATACTCTTTTTCTAAATCTATAGATGAAGCAGGCAGTATTGTAGGCCCTCCATTCATGCAGAAAGTTGGTTACAATTTGCCAGAAAATGCCCTTTACTAAATTTTAAGTGTGGCACAAGGTTTAAATGCTTCATTGGCAAGCATTTAAACTAGCCAAGGGGGAGGCACTGGAAAGGAGAAGGGAAATCCTAGCCCCCCCCAAAAAAATCAGGGTAGTAAGTGAGGTAAATGCCAAGAAGGATGTGTCAATAGAGAGAAGGACTGGGGTAAATCGAGAACATGACAAAGGCAATAAGGACAGGAATGGGGCAAAAAGGGTAAGGCCATCAAGAAATGGAGGGTAATGAGTACCAATGCCCGTAGTCTGGGCAACAAGCTCCCTGAACTAGTGGCCTTGATGGAAGAGGGATGCCTGGATATTGTAGCAGTCACAGAAACATGGTACACAGAGAACCATGACTGGGATGTTAACATACCATGGTACACAACCTACAGGGAGGGTAGAAGAGGGGGAGGAGTAGCTCTCTATGTAAGGGAAGGGATAAAAGCAATGGAACAAAAGAGTAAACAGGGAGGAGAGGAGGCACTGTGGATCTCCTTAGAGACTGGAAATGACACCATAATCTGCACAGGGGTTGTATACAGCCGTCCATGTCAGGGAGACGGGATGGACAAGGATATGATAGAAGGCATCCTTAGGGTGGCAGAGAAAAGGGAGATACTGTTAATGGGGGACCTGAATATGCCAGATGTTAACTGTAGCACCTTTGCTGCAGCCACATTCAAGAGCAGGGCCATTCTCTATGCCATATAGGTGGCATGCCCCAGACAGCAAATTTTGAAACCCACTTGTGAGGGAGCAATCTTAGACCTCATACTCTCAAATGGGGACAGGACACTGAAAGGATCTCAGATCTTGAAGTGGGTAGCCATCTGGGAACAAGCAACCACCAAACAGTGTGGTTCATGATAAACTCAGCTACAGAGTCAAGCCATACAAATGTGAGGGTACTGAACTTCAGAAGGGCTGATTTTGGCAAGATGGGAGAGTGCCTTAGAAATGCACTAGCAAACAGGCTAGAAGGAGAGGTGGAGCAACAATGGGGAAAAATCAAAACTGCCATCACAGAGGCAACAAGCCTTTGTGTGAAGCAAATAAACAAATAAAAATGAAAGAAAAAGCCACTATGGTTCTCAAAAGAGGTGGCGGGGAAGGTTAGGGAGAACAAGATAGTATTTAGAAAGTATAAGGAAACACAGAAGGAACAGAACAGAGAACTGTACCAGTTAAGGCAGAAGGAATCAGGGAGGGAAGTCAGAATAGCAAAGGCCCAAACTGAGGAAAAGATAGCCAACTTGGTTAAGAAGGGGGATAAAACCCTTTATAGGTACATCAGGGAGTGTAGAAAGACAAAGGGAGGGATAGTGAGGCTGAATAGAAAGGACGGTGGGTGGGCAGAGAGGGACAGTGAAAAAGCAGGGATACTGAACGAATACTTCTTCTCAGTATTCACAAAAGAGGAGGAGGGGAGGTGCCTAATCCAATTAACAGAAGCACTCTGGATAGAGGGGTCGATCCTAGTCCTTTCACAGAAGAAAGGGTTCTGAAAGAACTCCGAAAACTGAAGGTGGACAAAGCAATGGGGCCTGACAGAATTAACCCCAGAATTCCAAAAGAATTAAGGGGGGAACTAGTGACACCACTGACTACCCTTTTTAACAAGTCATGGGAGGATGGTGTGGTACCTGAGGACTAGAGGAAGGTGGATGTGATTCCCCTTCACAAAAGTGGGAGCAAGACAGAGGCAGGAAACTACAGACCTGTCAGTCTGTCCTCTTTGGTAGGGAAAATGATGGAATCACTTCTTAAGGAAATAACTGTTGAATACCTAGAGGCCAGTGGGGCACAGGACCCAAGGCAGCATGGATTCATAGCAGGAAGGTTATGTCAGACGAATCTAATAGATTTCTTTGACTGGGTGACCAAAGTAGTAGACCAGGGAGGGGCTGTGGACATGGTCTACCTAGACTTTAGCAAGGCATTTGACACAGTCCCACACAAAAGATTATTAGCCAAATTAATGAGCCTGGGAGTGGGTCCCAGGATGGTAGCCTGGATAAAACATTGGCTGGACAACAGGACACAGAAGGTAATTGTAAATGGAGTCCACTCTGAAGAAATAGGGGCTACTTGTGAGGTACTGCAGGGTTCATTACTGGGTCCAGTCCTTTTTAATGTCTTTATAAGTGACATTGCAGAGGGACTGGAAGGAAACTATGCCTCTTTGTAGATGATACAAATATCTGCAACAGAGTTGATACACAAGGAGGCGTGGAAAGGATAAGAAGGGAATTGGCAAGGTTGGAGGAATGGTCAGAAGTATGGCAGCTTGGATTCAATGCAAAGAAGTGCTAAATAATGCACCTGGGAAACAACCTAGAAGAAGATTACACAATGGGGGGAGGGTTAGTAACAACGACAAAAATGAAAAGGGACCTGGGGGTAATCATGTCAGATGACCTTAAGGTTAACAAGCAATGTGAGAAGGCAGTAGGGAGGGCTGGGGATGCTGGGATGTACAGGGAGAGGCATCACCAGCAGAAAACAAGTAGTTGTTATCCCTCTGTGCAGACAGTTGGTGAGACTCCAACTGGAGTACTGCATCCAGTTCTGGAGACCACATTTCTGCAAGGACATAGACAGGATGGAGGCAGTCCAGAGGAGGGCAACTACAGTGGTGCAGGGTCTGCAAGAGAAGCCATACGAGGAGAGACTAAAGGAGCTAATATGTATATCCTTGAGGAAAAGGGGGGGGGCATGATAGAAACGTTTAAGTACCTTAGTGGAATCAACAAAGTCGAAGAGGGTAGCATCTTTCAGAAAAAGAGATGTGCAAGAACAAGGGGAGACAATTTGAAGGTAGAGGACGGACAGCTCAGGGGCAATGTGAGGAAGTATTTTTTTACAGAAAGGGTGATGGACGCATGAAACAGCCTTCCAGAGGAGGTTGTGGGGGTCTAAACTGGGAGAATTCAAGAACGTAAGGGACAGACATGAGGCAATTCTTGTTGGGGAGTAGGAAGAAATAGGCTGCTGGTTAACTAGTATCTGCAGCTTAACCTGTAGGTAGGGAAATGGGCAGACTAGGTGGGCCAAGCAGTCCTTATCTGCCATCAAAGTCTATGTTTCTATATAAGGATGGACAGTTTATGAATCTTTGCAAAATGCACACATGTGTGTAATATGTGGGATCTTTAGCAATGGATTAAAAATCCCCTCTGTCTTTTAACAGTTTATTTTGCACTGATATCATATTGTATACAAGATACCCCAGTCACTGGAATAAGTAATGCAATTAAAAAAAACTAACACTGTCATGTTTCATGCTTTTATAATACTGTTGCTATGTATGACATGTACATCATATTTTAGTCCACCAGCTACTGTAAGCTCAAGGTTTTCTTTTTTTTCTCATCTGCCCTGCATCCAGACAAGGCAATAAAGCAGTGTCAGTAGCATGACAGGGAAATGACAATTACTGCATCAGGAAACCAGTAGCTTCAATAAAAGCATCAGACACGATGAGTCAAATACATCATGCTGTACAATTGTACCATCTTCTTTTTGCATGATTTACAGTGTGTTAGATATTAGGAAATGAAAATTCTGCAGCCAGTAACTTGGCAAGAACCTGACCAGTAATACAACAGGGCAAAGGAGACATATACATTGGATTGTGGTTACATTAGTGCATTTCTGCAAATCACAATTAACATGAGAACTGAAGTGGAACAGCACTGTTGCCATAGGCTAATGTTGATCTCCTGAGTACAAAACGATATGCTCAGTAGAGTTGGACAGAATTGCCCTCCTTGCTGTTGAGTTCTCTTTCAAGGTCAGAGGCAGCCTAAGCTGTTAGCAAGAGTACAGAGTTGTGAACCTGGGAAGTCATGTTTGAATCCCACTAGTATTACTCGTTCACTTTGTCACCTTGTGCAATCCCTCTCTCTCTCTCTCTATCTCTCTCTCTCTCTCTCTCTCTCTCCCCCCAAATAATTCTAACCATCAGCATTCATAACATTCAAGTGTTTACCTTAAACTCCCTCAATCTTTCTTCATCCCTGTGCATGCTGTTTAGCTGCTATAACTGTCCGTGGTTGGTCAAGTTTTAGGATACTGTGTGTATGAAAGACAGAGAAAACCAAATTTGTTTTCTTTCCATAATTTAGATTCCATTCAGCACTGGCTCTGTAAATGGATATTATACAGTGCCAACAACATTTCTTGTTCCCTCATTGGACACTGCCCCCAGTTTCACAAGTATTGTTATCCGAGTATCACATCACTGTATGAAGGTCCAGCCCCAACACGATCTCATTAAAGAAAAAAAAGTCACATTGCCAGTACAGTAGCTGGCAACCCCGTCATTGCGACACACTTTCCCAACTTGATTCACTGTCACATTCCACACAAAAATAGTAAAAACGCCCATCTGCCACAGCCAAAGTTTCAATTTTCCCTTTTTTTACTGTCACTGAAAAGAAAAGTGAAGTTGTCACTTTGAGCAGCTTCCTGGCAAGGAATGATCTTCACAAACAGACAACGCATTCTTGGAGCACCATTGGCTTTGCTGCTCACTGCTGGGCCATTTCTTGAGAAAGCTGAACACAGCAGCTGCTTTTTTTAAATTAACATTTCACTGAAATTCAGAGTTAGTTCCTCTCTCCCCTGAAGATCCTCTCACTGCAACTGACAGCTTGACAATTAGGATTGCAAAACTGGAAGCATCTGCCTGGCTTCCTCAGTTCAAACTGTGGTTTTTCCATTTTGTGATTTTACCACCAAGAAAAATGCATCTTCACCCAGTTCCATGGCAGGCAGTGGGATTAGTTAAATTCAACTGGAGGGGGTACTAGACACAACACAAAGACAGACAACTGTGTGTGTGTGTGTGTGTGTGTGTGTGTGTGTGTGTGTGTGTGTGTGTCGGGGGGGGGCACACCCACAGTACAAAAAAAGGCAACAGTAAAAGAAAACCAGCACCATCTACTAAGCAAGAATAATACAACAGCACTATTGTTTTATATGTGCACCTACTCAGCAATAAATTAATTCAAAAAAGTATTTAAATATATTTCTCAAAATATTTTACTGTTTCTGTTCAGATGAGCCATTGTATAATAGCAATAATGCACTTCAGGGTGTGCATCATGCTTGGATGATATCACTTCTTGGGTGTTGGACACACTTGGTCTTTGGCCGTGAGCCCAACCACCTGAGGCATGACATTGTCCCAGCATGACACGTACCCTGTCATGCATTATTGCTTAATTAATTTGCCCTCTTAAGCCATTGTATATTTGTTAGTTTTATTTTTTTTTCTCACTTTCCTTAATTTCCATTAGTTGTATTGGTTGTATCCCAGCAATTATAAAATAGGTAGGGGAAATCCTGCTTTCTTATTGGCTGATGCAATCTATCATCCCTACTTTTATCTTTGTCTTAATCATGGGGTGGGAGCACCAATGGCAGCTTAGACTTTTTGCCCTAGATGTATTTCTCTACCAGCTCAAAAATTTTTCAATTATCTGCAGTTTTTCATTGTATAAAAAAAACTGTAGCTCTCTACCACATATATCAGAACAAAAGACTTGTTTTTCATGCTTTTTTTTACATTTCGTCCTACCCCATACTCTGCTTTTCTTTATTGTTATTGATTTTGAATTCAGCACCACACCACACTTGGGATTATGGATCAAACATGAAATATACATGATTATGCCATGGTTATATTTGGTCAGTGACCATGGTTATTCATGGTATGTCCAGGATTTTTTTTTTGTAAAATCTGTTATTTGATGATATTACCCCACTTCACAATTGATGTTAGTCTCATTGCATATCACGCCACTAGTCCAATTTAATTTGCATTCTCTTAGAAAAGGTTATACAGCCAGTATTACACAGTCGCTATATTCTTGCTCATGACTTTTTCAATATTTTATTCTCTTGCTATCCTTTCTTATTTCTTTTTTGAGGTCTGAGCATCTGTTGTTTTCTTAGATTTTCCATCACAGTCTGTCTCTTCAGGGGCTATATAAGACCATATAGAGAGTGCATTTCCCTGTTCATTAATTATAGTTACCCTTAGTTTTGGTACCAGTGTAGCCCATCAGAGAGAACATTTGACTGATTATGCTTTCCATTACAGAAACAGACACATAGAATTTGTCGGCATAAATAGACCGCTTGTTTCAACCAGTTTGCCCAGATGTTCCCTGCCTAATCTGTCTCCACAGACCTTAAGTGGTCTCCAGCAACCCTCCCTCCTCCCTGCTTGTTTTCTAGTACACCACTATCATGTATGCTAGAAACCTCCCATTGTTTTTGCCTCCATCACTTCAACTGGCATTCTGTTGCAGGCATCTACCAATCTCTCAGGGAAGAAATATTTCCTAACATCTCTCACATCTTTCTTGAACTCCCCTCCCTCCAGCTTCATCACATTCCCTCTGGTCCTGGTGCTACTTAAAAAAGACTTCCCCTGAGCCATGTTCACCAGTACATGGTACTTGTGGATCTCTTTCATGCCACCTCTTGCTCTCCTATCTTCCATGGTGTACATGTTAAAATCCCTGAATCTCTGCTCCAAAGGCTTCTTGTGCAACCTCAGCACCATTCTAGTTGACATCCTCTGGACTGCTTCTACCCTGCCTATGTCCTTTCTGAGGTGCAAACCACAAAACTAGACACAGTACTCCAGGTGGGGTCTTGTCAATGAGTGATAGAGTAGCAACACTGCCTCCCTCCTCCTTTTGGATATATCCTCCCTCTGTACCCTAGCATCCATCTAGTCCTACCCACTACTTTGTCATACTGCCATGACAGCTTGAATTTGTCAGATATGATAACCCCAAAGTACCTTTCCTGTTTAGTGACTGTTAGTACTTCTCCCCATTTTATACTCACTGCCTGGGTTCCTCTGCTGTATGTGCATGATTTTGCATTATTTGACATTGAACTCCAACTGCCATGCTTTAGACGACTCCTCAATTTTCTCTAGATCCCTACTTATTTTCTCCATGTGTCCTTGATGCTTTAAGAATATCTGGTCAGTAGTGACTAGAGTTACCTAAACTTAAATAGTTTATCCTGTACTGATTACTGTTGTCTTTTCCATTATCATGTAGCTCACCAACTTTGTAGCCCATTAAGTAATAGCAAGTGAATTTACAGTAAGTACATCCAGTTTTGGGCTATAGTTTTTTCTCACCACCATGACCAGCATCTATAGCTCCAGCCCCAGCTTCTGTGCTCACCCTCTGTCAAATAGAATGCCAGTCCCTAGCATGCCCATTTCCGGGTTGATGTGTGTGTGTGTCCTTTTAGAGTATTCTGCTGATTCTTCAGTCTATTTCATGTCAGAATTGAATGATCCGAGGACATAATGAGGCAAGATCTACAAATGTACTAGGTTTGGGAATGACATATATGCTGTCCAACATCATGATATCAAATTGTCTTTAATGTATTGTTGATACAATACCACTAAATGGTAGATCTAAATGTTGGTGTTTAAGCTATTAGTTATGTTTCCTACCTCCTGAGAATAAACGTCAAAAAGAGAGCGAGAAAATTTCAGAATCATGTTTGCAAACGAAATATAGAAGGCACTGTGGTATTAAAGATTCCAGTATATTGGAACACACAGACTTTTCAGTAGCAAACCATGAAACTGGATATAAAGGTACTCATTGGCTTATTTTTAATGGGTTTTCAAAATTCCATCCTCATCTTCCTCCACTTCTTTCAATTTCATTTTAATGAATTTCTTCCGAATTGCAAGGTGGCATCCAGTGGCTGAGGCATGCATTGCAAAGTGACTGTAAGCTCTTCACAGTGGGGCCAAGTAAAGCTCCCCAGCATGCATATCAGTTAAAGACAGCTTTTTCCCTCTAAAGACCTTTGCTTCTTTCAGCATCCCAGACAGCAAAGGTTCAATGAAAAGTGAACCAGCCACCTGATGGGCTAAGATCCAGAAAACTCCTTTTTATGTCAGAATTGTCAGATCGTTTGTTTCTCAGTAGCCCTGTTTTTAATGAGGCTCATTTAGAGAATCACAGAGCAAGTGTTTAAGGGCATGTGGAGTAGCAGTCAACTGATTTTATAAACTACTTTGTTCCTTGTTATTTTCATTTCAGATTTAGGCAGTTAATGTACACAATTTATCTTTAAACTAAAGCAACATCACATCAGATTGGTGACAATTTTATTTAATGTGTCTTCCTTCGTGCCTTATAGTGGCAGAACTTCTTGCTATTCCCACACAGCTGAGTTGCCTACCATTACGAGAGCATAATGACACACAGCTGTGTGTTTATTATACACAGGCATTTTGGCATGTTAAGCTACTTGCCAATTTATACTAATGTTTAAGAGGTTAATTAATTAACTTCATGTCCAGTTTCTGGTAAGAGAATCACTTTTTTTCTCTATTCCTTAAATAAAAATGATGTGTGCCCAACATGGTGTTGCAGGTTTGTACTACTGTACCACTGAGAGGTTAAGCTTCTATTAGAAATCAGAATGGATAGGCATACTGTGTCCAATAATACAGAAAGCTATACAGAGAATGAAGGTGTAATATAGGTAAGTGGGATGTTCTGTAGAAAATATGAAATAAGACTCCTATAGGCTTCTTATTAGCCAACTAGGAAAAATGAGTTGGGGCTGACCTATTAGAGGTAACAGCATAGGGACGTTACTGGAATGAGTGGTCTCCAGGATGCTGTTCCTGTGTTGATAATTATCAGTTCTATTCATCTTGCTTTTCAAATCTGGAGTAAAAACAGAAGCTGAAAACTTTTTGACTATTACCTTACAGAACAACCCCACTTATAAGAATATAATTTCTCATTCCCATAGAAAAAAGCTAGCAGATGAAGACCTTATTGTCTATTGAGACTGCTTGCAATGAGGATGCTTACCTTTTATAAGTCCATGCCCACCTCACCTCTACCCCTTGATCATCCCCTTGTACATGTCATCCTTCTTCTTGAATTCCTTACATATTTTGCAGTTACCACCAGCTCTGGTAGCTTGTTCCCTTACTGCACCACACTCTCCATGGAATAATACTCCCTGGCATACTTCATAAACCTACACCATCCCAGTTTACTACCATTCATCTGTGTACTTATTATCTTGCTGGGTTTGAACACACAGTGGTCCAACTTGTTGATACCCCTCCTGCATTTAAAAGATTCAGTCATATATATCTCTCCCCCTCCCCCCAGTTCTTCGGTGAACACATGTTCAGGCTTTTCAGCCCTTGCTTGCATATGTTCCATTTCTGGCCCTGTATTATTCTTTTGACCCTTTTCTGGGCAGCCTCCATTCTGTTCATGTCCTTTCTCAGATATGGGGTCATTATGTTGCAAGATATATTCCCACATGGCACAATTGTGCTGTGCGATTTATGCCATGAGGCATATGTCTTTGTTCTGGAGTGAGCCCCACCCGGACCTCCCCCCACTAAAGATTCTCAACTCTGGGGGTCCAACTCAGGAGCACACAGGTCTGGGTTTGCCATAATGCTGTATGCCATTAAGTGTGTGACATTATGACCCAGTGCACCTTTCTCAGATATGGATTCCAGAACTGGACATAATACTTCAGGTGTGGGTGTACCACGGATCTCTACTTGGGCAGTATGACTTCACTGCACCTGCTACTGAGCTCCCTGCCTAGTCATCACAGCATTCCATTTGCTTTCTGATTATTTTCCAATACTGTGCCATCAGCATAAGGGAGATAATGATTCTTACCCCTGAATCCTCTTCCTCCTCTGACACCATAAGGGTGACCTCCTCCAGCTGGTACTCAACTCTTGAGTTCTTACCAAAATGCATAATTTTGCAATTTTTTGAATTGAAGCCCAGCTTCCAGATTCCAGATCACCTCTCAGGTTTTACTAAGTCCTTCCTGAAATCTGTGACCCCCTCCTCAAGCTCAACCTTACTATAGAACTTGGTACAATCCTCAAAAAGGCATATTTTGCCCTTGATGCCAACCACAATTTTTTTCTAGTAAACACATTAAAGAGCACCAGTCCAAGTGCCATGCTCTGCAGAACCCTGATTGTGACACTGTCATTCCCTAGTAATCAGCAATAAGCACTACACTCTGCATCCTTTCCCCTTGCAGGTTTCCTAAACTTTGCATCATTTGGTTTCCCAAACCTAAGACATCCAGTTTCTTTATTAGTATGCTGTGGAGAACACAGACAAATGTCTTTCTAAAGTTAAGGTATGGTACAGTATGTCTACTACTTCTTCTTTATCAATGGCCTTCATAACCCAGTCAAAGAAGTGTATCAAAGTGGTTTGACATGACCTTCCTGACAGAAACCCACTCTGTAGCTGTCCTGGAGCCAATCTGCTATGAGGAACCTATCAGTCTTTCCTTCAAGATGTTTTTTATGGTGGATGTGGCTTAACTTCAGACAGGAACAGATGTTCCTTATTTCAGCTCCTGAGAGAGACAACTTTAAACAATTAAAACTAAGATTTGTTAACAGAATTATCAGCAAATAAACACCTAACTAATTAACTAAACTGTATATACGGCATAAGGGAGATAATGATTCTTACCCCCGAATCCTATTCCTTCTCCTCTGACACCATAACGGTGACCTCTTCCAGCTGGTACTCAACTCTTGAGTTCTTACCAAAATGCATAATTTTGCATTTTTTTTAATTGAAGCCCAGCTTCCAGATTCCAGATCACCTCTCAGGTTTTACTGAGTCCTTCCTGAAATCTGTGACCCCCTCCTCAAGCTCAACCTTACTGCAGAGCTTGGTGTATGCACTAGACTATTGTTGTTGTGATTCACTGTAACACTTCACCTCTAGCTGCTCATGCTTTAGCTAGTGTACACTATGTACTTGATTATTGTTGTGTGATTCTCTGTAACATTATCCTCATGTATGCTCCCCCCTCCTATGTTCCTGTATCTGTCTGCTGATTGTCTGTATGGCAGGTGGACCCCACACTGTGCTGTTATTCCACTTGTACCTGTATTTGAACAATTGTATTGGGACGTGTCCCCCAGGTCGCATTTGGAATTGAGCAATTACTGCTCAGTATGCCTTCCTGGTTAAACTCATAAATAAATAAATAAATATACCTCTGCAAAATGGAAAAGCTTTGTAATGCTTTATCATCTATGTACCTTTATATGGATAAAAAACAGCAGAAGAAAGTGAGGCCTGCTCCCCACAAGGCAGTATTGGGCTCAGCTAAGCCTTCAGGTGGTCATGTCAGTCTCCTCACTGTTACCACTACTCTGAGCCAGCTGATAAAAATGGTGCAGAACACAGTGTGGACAAATAAACTACACAACTTAATGCCTAAAGTAAAAAATCTTGAAAGTCACCTGGACTCCGTCAAACAGATAGTTCAATGTGCAGAGTTCACATCCCTGAAATCTTGGGATTCAACAACTACATTAGTTAAAGAAAACTGCCAGTTGAAACAATACTTGAAGACCCTTGAAAACTAGCCTTAGGAGTGCAATCAATCTCTGAGTCATGGGTCTTCCAGAAAATAACAAAGTTGAGGACTCCCTGGGCTTTGCCCAGATGCTGTTTCTGAATATTCTGGGACTCACAGATGGTGATTTAGCTTTCTCCATTGTAAAAGTCTATAGATTCACCTCCTGGCATGCTTCAGTGGATACAATGACTCCCCAAACCTTTGTCATCATCTGTACAGGGGTTGGGTATTGGGATAGAGCTGTAACAATGTCCAGGAGTTAGCAGAACCTGAGATAAGAAGACACTAAGATTTCCAGTTTTCCCAACAAATCTTACAACACACACATAAGAAGGAAGGCACATGACCATGTTCAAAGCTGTTTGAACAGCCTTAAGATAAATCACCACCTGCTTTTGCCTGCCTATCTTTGTGTTTTGTGGAATGTACTTGTCCAACTGTTCAACTACCTCAGAAAGGCAGACAAGCTGGCAGAGAAGATCAATGCTGAACTGAATCCCATGGAAAGTGCACAGTTTGATACTTCAGGGGAGACCTGAACTGGCAAAAATTGTCAGGTTGCACAGGTGACTTCTTTTCATATCGTGTCTGACCACCATGTGGTTAAAGAGTTGGATACAGGCATGGTATTGAGTATTTTATTTCTCTTGTGGGTTTGAACAATAAAAGTTATTCTACATTACTGGTTATGATTTGTAATGGCTGAGAGTGTGTGAAGGTGAGGTATGTGGGCAAAACTTTGGAGCAACATTATTTCTGTGTGTTGTTATAAAAGTTATGTGCTTAGGCTTGTAATGTTCCCATCTAATAAGAAGGAACATAAAATAGCATCTTCCCACCAAAGAGCTTGCTGTAGGACCCTATTATTGCATGTGCCTTGGAGTTCTTTCATGGCCATTTTCACCTGCTGCTCCCTGCGGCTCTGACCCACATCTCAATAAGACTTGCTCTATGACATTCTTCAACTTCTCTTTCTGGATTTAAAGAACTTGACAGTCATGTAAATCTAGCCTTCAGTGCCTACTTTAAACATTACATGCTGAATTAAACATTGCCTGTGTGTTTAATCTTCAACTGCTCATTTAGTTAAGATACAAGTTTATGCTTCAAAATGTTTGTTAATTCATTTTACTGACTCTCTTGATGGAACCCGAACAATCAAAACTAATTATAGGTTTGTTTGTGGGAAATTGTGGGATGGATCCCCACATGGTAAAAAGGAATTAGCAAGATTTATAAATTCTTTTCATATTTCCATGTGCAGTTCCTTAAAGTGTGCCATATCTATTTTTCTAAGTCTTTTAATTATCTAGGGGCTATTCACTACTTAGGGGCCCCATGTAGCTATGCACCTGCAGACAGGTGCACAGTAGGCACTGCCACGCACCTCTGCAGAGTGCCTGTCTATGGCCCCATTTCCCCAACATGCAGCTTCACAGAAGTGGCAGATCAAGGGACGATGATGGGCATCCAATAGGATGCTTGTCCTGGGTCTCAAAGTGAATCCCCTGCTCTGTGCAAGCAAGGGATTCTGAGATGGCATGGGAGATTCAATTTTAAAAATTTTGGCAACTGCCAGAATGGCTTCCCCAGCCTTTCTTTTCTAACCAGAGGGCTGGATCAGCACTGTAGGGGAGGGCGTTGTTTTCTTTTTGCCTGCAGGGTTTCTCTAAGGGTGTGAAAAAAGACATGGTAGAGTCCCTCCCTGCGTATCCTCTACCTCCTTTGTGAATATTATGGAGTATGGGAACATCCCTAGACATGCCCCTGGATTGGGAGCACACTTAGCTGTGTGTTCAGTGGAGAGATTGAGTGCACAAGTGGCTCACACCCCTATTGTGAATGCTGCTGGGGGTCTACCAAACACCCAGTTTGTGGCATTCTGACTCAGGGTTGACTATGCACTGTGACTACATGGCGGTTAGGCAATCAAAACTTTAGTACATACACCTCAATGTACATATACCCCCCTCCCATGAGTCATGAATGGGAAGATACAGTATCATTCAAAGCCTTTGATAAGTGAACAGAATTTAATATTATGTATTTATGTAGTTTGGTATGCTCCTGTGTATAATCAATTGTGAATGTTTTGCTTGCAAAATGACAAATCAAAAGTTTTCAAAATACATGGTTTTGATAAGCCTAGAGTGTATCAAAAACTGAGCTAATTTGCCTCACCAGAACAAGAAGAAGAACCTTAAGCTGATAAACATTCATATACAAGCTTTATTCTTTTTACTACAGATGCAAAGGATGTCAGTGTTTTGTGTTAATTACAGGCATTTTGCCAAGGCATTATGCTCCTGGTGGCCATTACCTCTAATATACAAAAAGCCATAAAATAACAGCATGGTTGCTTTAGTACTTAAATGGTCCACAGAAAACTAAACCATGAAAGACAAACATGAAAAAAGGCTAAAACATCGGTGGCATCAAATGCCCTAGGTGCATCCAAAGTAGTGTGCTAGCATTGATCATGTACTACTTTTATTATGTTATTATATAAAAGATAATTACATTTTACATTAAATTACATTGTGGCAGGAACATCATTACATACATTTACAGTAGTGTGCTAGTGTGCTAATGTTGATAATGCAAGACTAATACTGTATCATGATATGAAAGATCAGCAGGTTATGCATAATATTGTAAAGAATAATGTGCCGAAGGTCATGGAGTTCATTCTGTATTTAGCTACATGAACTTCAGTGCCAAACTCCTTAAAGCTATACTACGTCTATCAAGGAAAACAATAGAAATGGCAGCAGTAACTTTCACTGTAACTGAAGGGTGCAAAACAGGGCACATTGGTGGGTCAAAAACAGGACAACATATCCAAGGCTGTGAAAAATAAAGACAAAAAAATCAATGACTGGAAAATTACAAAACAGGAGGAAACCAGATAGAAATGAAACATGGGTGAGATTTTTACAGCACAACTCCATTGAGATATTCCTTGAAATGAATTATGTTAAAAAGGTGACAGAACAAATACATTCATTCAACCCTGATGAATTTAGCCATGCAGGGTATAAATCCTGAAATCACAGCAAAGCAGCAGTAAATCCAAATCCTACCACTTCAGTCCTACTTGAACTTTTTTGATGTCAACAAATTCAAAGTGTGAGCACCCCAAACTGAACTACATGAGTTGCTAAGGCATTCTCCTGGTTACCTTTTTCTATGTTGTTTAAATGCTCTCCCAGAGAATTTTAAATTTCTGGATGGTCTTGCAAACATACAGTGCAGAGCAGGTGCAATATGCAATATACTGCATTCCTGTTGTGTTGCAATTAGTAGATTTCCAAATGAATTACTTTTTCTTGCTTTGAGGATGTTCAAAATTATGCATTTTTGACTACTGGGTAAAATATTCATATCACCTACCGCATTAATGGCAGCCTGGAGAAGGAGACAGTAGCCAACTGGAGCTTGGCTAATTTTGTCTGATAACTATGGACCAGTCAGTCATAAACATTCTGGGCCCTTCCGTAAACCATACATGTGGGTTATAAGGTACATTCTCATTACTCTGTATCCACTTCTAATATATACCAGTTCTGTGTAATAATCTGTGTTATAAAATGGGCAGGGGAACTCCTGCTTCCTGATTGGTTGCTACCTGTGCATTGAATCTGTTCATTGCACAGGTAAATACAAGCAATAAAAAACAGGACTGCACTACGTAAAAAAAATCACCATGGCATCAGAACAGTCAGTTTCAAAAAGCCACCATTTTTTATCCAGTGTTAGCAAGGAAAGCATAGTTAAGAAAAAACAGTCTGCTGAATATACATTTTTTTTTACCTTTTTTTAAGCAGAAACTACCATCCCTATACATATGTGTCAGGTAAATTGAAACAAAAAAAACATGAATTTACAAAAAGGTCTCATTCTCTAATATGACGGTCACACTGTAACTCTCACATAAAGGCTACTGCGACTGTGTCAACGATCACACTGCTGCTCTTACATAAAAGTTGCTCCCACTGTGTCCACTGGCAATAGATCACCCGACTAAACCAATTTCTTTTTTTTATGTTTGCTTGTGTATGCAGCGCACAAGACATATATTGAGGTAGTAGAGCATTGCAGAGGTGTGGCAGTGTTGTGGCCAATCCAGCGGATGCTTTAATTGCCGTGTCCATCTGCCACCAATTAATGCTGAAGCTGACAATGACCGCAGTTTCAGAGTGAGCACCGCACTTGAAAGAAATCTGCTGCTGCAATCATGGGCAGTTTCGTCATTGCAGCAGCAGTTCCCCCTCCCTCCCAATCAGTCACACAGCAGGACAACAAATTAGTGCCCTCCCACTACTGCTGCTGCCCACCCCGCACCCTCTGTGAAATCTGCCACTGCAATCTGGGGCAGTTTCATCATTGCAGCAGCAGTCCCCTCTCCCTCCCAACCAGTCACACAGCAGGACAACAAATTAGTTCCCTCCCACTACTGCTGCTGCCCTGCAGCCTCCATTCTCCATCCCCTGCTGACATTAGGGTGTTCAATCCCCATGTCAGTTTGTATCCCCTTCCCCCATTAATGTGGCACACTGGGATCCCACCCCAGTGTACTATAAAATACTTCTTTGCTGTTTCCAACACCGGGATGTCCACTACCAGTGTCGGATGGATGCCGCCCCATGCCCCTATGTTCTCAACCAACCTTGGGGTGCCAATCCCCAGGTCGGCATTGATCCCTCCCACCTCCAGTACTCTGGCACACTGGGAGCCCACCTCATTTTGCTGAAATCCATTTTGTAATATTTCACCTTTAAAAAAAAGGTCCCACAATGTATTTTTTTTAAACCTGAAACAGTCCCTCGTCATTCCCTTCAATTCCCCTCTCCCAACCCGCACCCTCCCTCTGCGCACCTCACCTGCCCACACCCCTCTCACTCATACTTACCTCCTGAGGTGGGGAACAGCGATCTTCTGGGGACCAGGAACACGTCTGCACTCTTCAAAGACCTACTGGGAACTGAAGAAATGACAGTAAGCCCTACAATGGCAATGAATCTGGGTTTTTCAATTTAGGTTGATATCTCAGCCAATGTTTGGAGTTTTGGTCCCAAATTTTCAGCATGGGGTTCTTTGGACCCCACCTCATGAATACTGGCACTGTCATTTCATTTCTCAGTCCAGAAAGATTATTTCATGGTCACTGTGTGGAATCACCTTTCGGGGCCGAGCAATGAAATGACAGCGCCACTGGTCATGAGGTGGGTTCCAAAAGCCTTTGTTGCAAATTTGGTGAAAAAACTTGATAAAATGAGTGCGTTATGAGCATCTGTTGTGCAGTGTCTATGCACACTCGAAACTTCATTAATTTTTACTATTTTCACTCCAAATTTCCGACACTGCCCATTTTCTCACACCCCCTTATGAACAGTAGAGCTGTAATTTTTCACATCCTTCCTGAAATGTGTTTTTGCACCTGTAGCACAGAATGGCGTGATCGCTGTGCAAAATCAACTTTCAGGACAGATTAACAAAATCACAGTACCACTGTTCATGACGGTAGGTCTCAAAAAAGCCATGTTGAAAATTTGGTGAAAACATTTCAAAAAATGATTGCATTATGAGCATGCGTTTCACAGTTTCTATGTGCACTCATAACTTTGCTACTTTTTCATATTGTCACTCCAGATTTTTGACATTGCCATTTCTTCACACCTCCTCATGAACAGTATCACTGTCATTTTTCACATCCTGCCCAAAATGTGTTTTCGCATCTGTGGCACCGAATTGCATACTTGCTGTGTGAAATCACCTTTTGGGATTGAGTAACAAAATGATGCTGTCACTGTTTATGAGGTGGGATCCCAAAAATGCCCATCTTGAAAATTTGGGGCAAAAATACCAACAAATGCCCCGGGGCATTAGGGTTTCCAACCGTAACACCCATCCTTTACAGACTGACAAGCATCTGGGGTATGACTTGGGGTAGTCGGCCGTAATGCTCACCCCATTCCACCCCATCCTGCAGCCACTGACTGGCATTGAGGTGTGCCTTGGGATCTTTGACCTTAAAATTCACCCCATTCTCCTATACTGCACCCATCACAGCTTATTTCCTTATGGAATGGGGTGCGCGTAAGGGCGGAAGATCTCAAGGCACACTGCAACACCTGTTGGTGTCTGCAGGGTGGGGTGAGGTGGAATGGCATGAGCATTATGGCCGGTGACCCAAAGGCATACCCCCAATGCCTGTCAGCCTCTGCAGGGTGGAGGTGGTGGTTGGCGTTACTTCAGTACTTCACTGCCATTCCTATTATGCATCACTCTAACTCCTGTACTACCAATGCCAATACCAGCAAGCAAACATTCGGCATTGACAAATGCTTGTTCTTGTTAACTTTTACTCTTCAAGCCGCAGTTACTTAGGAGTGTAAAATGCAGTGGCCTGGCTGCTGACTGGTTTACCGTGATCATGCCATGTCATGCCTGTGCTTCACAGCCTGCACTGGCTGCCTATTCAGTGGTGGATCACCTTCAGTGTTGGCATGGCTAACCCATAAAGCCCTACATGGACAGGGACCGTGTTATCTGCAAGATCTTCTTCACCTCTATTGCTCCTCCAACCACTCAGCTCCACTGATGAGGGATTGCTGCACATTCCCAGGGTTCATTTGAAGACTTCGGGTGCTACAGCATTTGCATTTGTAGCACCAACCCTGTGGAACTCTCTACTTTATCGGATAAGTGAATGCCTGACTGTGGAGAGTTTTCAAACTGCATTAAAGACACATCTTTTTAATCTTGCTTTTTTCTGAATTTGGATGAACTGCTGAAGCATATCTGTATTTTATTTTTTATTGTTTTTACTCATTTTAAATTGTTGTACAAGCGCTTTGATATCTTGGTGAATTGCACTTTTTATAAATAAAGAGAGTTGAGTTGAGCTGAGTGGGACAGAAGTACTGACACTTGGTCAACACCACAAGCTCCAGCATGAGAGGGGTAACTTGGTCCTGTAGAGGCAGTTGGTGTAACACATGCAGCCCCTTGCTCCTGTATGACTGCTCACAGAGTGGTCATGCTTCCCTGCAGCTAGAAGCCTTGCTGTTCCCTGGGATACATACAGCTTACTCTGCTGTTGGATGCCAAAAAAAATGCTGGTCTATCATCCAGTGATTGTGTGTGTGTGTTGGGAGGGGGGTTGTTCTCCTTGCTCGAGTTGGCAACAAGTCACAAATGGCAGTTAAGGTCAAACTAAAGAAAACAAAATAAAATCATTTTCTACCAAGTGTAAGGACTATTTTATCATAAATTGCACTAACAATATCACTTTTTAAATACATAAACATAATTTTTGTAACATTTAAAAATAAAAAAGTAGCCAATTTTATATAAATGCAATGAGACACTCCTGGGGTATGCATTAAACAGATTTGATTGCACTTCCAAGGCTGAAGGCCCTGGGGCTGCAACCTTGTGCCAAACTACACCCCTTGGCATGCAGTCATATCTGTTCAATGCACACCGCGTTGTGTCTTATTGCTTACATATTTAACCTGACTGGACATCATGTTATCACCAAATTCAATGGTGCATCTGTTTCATTTTTTTTATTGGTTTGCACAGTGAAGAGCTCCTCCCTGCTTTTATTACTTGCATTTTCTTTAGCTCTTTGTACTGTATTTTCAGAAGAAGTATTTTGAGAATTACCCCTATTTGCAAAAATTTCTTTGTTTCACGCATCCTGACCTGCATCTCCTCTGCCTCATTGCAGTTACTATTTACTCTATACAACTGTCTGAGGGGGGTGTAGTAGGGTTGGCAAATGCAGTTGTACACTAAGGAGTTCATTTCTGTTATTTTTTTCAGAACAGATCACTTACAGCCTCACATGTATCATTCTTGTGTATCATCAGGTCCAGAAATTCAATCTCCCCTTTATTGTACTTAAGACAGTATCTGAGGTTCGTACTGGCCTGTTCCAAAAATTACTTACATAAAAACAGTTCATCCATTGCCTCCCACCTCAACATTAAAATGTTGTTTATATAACAACGACATTAATACATTTAACTATGACTAGAGATAGATGAAGTTCGTTAAATTCACTCTGTGAATTATTTTATGAAGTTAGCACAATTCAGGAAGTGCAGATCAATCTGCAAAGTGTGGAATTTTGCCCTGAACCACAGAATTTCACTCACGAATGGTAGAATTTCACCAGTAAATGACAAAATTCTGTCATTTGAGGGGCAAAATTCTGCCATTTCCCTTACAGAAATAATTATATGAAATGTTTTCATGCTGCACACATAAAACTACCCAAGTGATATGCGTGCTGCAAGTATGATTTAAATGTTAAATTGGAACCGATTGCATGCATATGGCATGTGTGCAGCAAGCAATTGTGGAAACCATGATTTTTGTGTTAAACTGGGAAGGACTGCATGCATGCAAAAAGCAAACGGTCAGTAATATCTGCACACGTAAAAGTTAAGTGACTTGCTCAGGATCACACCATATACAAGTGGGGGCTGATGAGATTCAAACCCAGGTCTTCATGCTTTTGAGTCTCCTGACTTGCACTTCAGTGCATTTAACCACTAAGCCATACTGTCTGCACACATATGGTTTACCTGTACTTCAATACATACTGTATCTGACTACATCGACACACAAGTGTAATGCTTGTAGCCACTGTTATGCTTTTCAGTTTTCTCCTCTTACTCAGTTTCACAGTTGAACTGTAGCACACATACCAATGGAAACACATGTGTTTTTTCCCACCCCCAATACACAAACTTACCCACAAAACCACTTAATTACTTCTGTCTGGCCTATACTCCTACTATTTTGTCTCCATAGTTTTGAATGATTCCATGCAAACAGACTTTAAGGTGCAAACATAAATGTACTGTAGCAATAACTTGACAAATATCAACATGGCCAGTCTCCCCCAGTCCATGCACACACACTGTAGAGGGTATGGCCATACTGCTGCAGACAACCTACCAAGTATAGATATAAGTAAAAAGTCTCTTACTTGAGTACTAGGGAGCCAGAGGCAGGAATCTTAAAATATGATATTCATGGGTCAGAATGCTGGGACGTACCACTTGAAATGAATGGAGTTATTTTTTATTACTATTTTATACGTTATGATGGTGAGTTGGAGAATAATGAAAACCACTGGTCTACTAACAAAGGCCTTGTTAGTGGAGCCTTCATTAACCTCCAGCTCTCCATCAATAATGTATAAAACAGTAATACAAAATACCCCCATTCATTTCAATGGTGCACACCCCTGCAGTCTCCTTTGCTCTATGTCACAATGTGCCTTGAGCATGAGGATGTGGAGGTCAGCTTCACTGGGGGGGGGCATAAGCCTGGCAATAGTGGGGCTCCAACAGTCTGTGTATACCATACCGCTCAACTGTCTGTGAATGCAAGGGACAGCTCTAGAATATCTGTAACATCTCAAAAAGGTACAACTTATTTGTTTTGACTGAAAAGTGATATGCAAGTCAGGAAAAATTTAAATGTATAAGATTCATCTGTATATACCCTGGTGCAGTGCATCAGATTTGGGCTTAAACCCACCCAGTTACTAAGCATTTTTTTCCTTGCTGAAGTTCTGTCCGCACCAAAGAAATGACTTTGTCCTGATTTTTCTCCCCGATTTCATTCCATTCAATACCCGTCTCCTATGGATCATGAAGGCACCCAAAGGTGAAGAAACGTGAAAAACACATCAATATTTCAGTCCCTCCTCCTTTTCCAATCCCCCTGTAAAAAAACATTATTTACCTTTACTTACCCAGCCATATGGCCAGAACCTGCAGCCTGGCACAATGTGCCACCAGCTAAGTTTTCAATCAGCTACCCCCTCTCCTTCCTCCAGAAGCTGGATACTGGAATCGACCATCACAGATCCCCAGCATGGTCCACGACCAAGTTACCTCACCAATCTCACCAACCCAACCTGGCTTGCTTGCTTCTTGCTTGGTTGCTACTGTAGCTGCTGCCGCATTACACTGATTAAGGCCTATGAAGGGCACCCACGCTGCTGTCACCACTGCTGCTAAGCCTACAGTAACTTGCTGCCATGGGGGTCTGTGCTGTTTTTTTTTGCAAGGCAAGCCTAATAGAGTAAATAGGTAGCCTAGTCTTGAGTAAGTTTCTAGCTCACCCTCTGCCCCTTCAGCCACCAGGGGAGAAGGAGACTCACTAAGAGTACACCAACACAGATATGCTGCCACAACACTGCTGTTGAGAGTTCAGTGCTCACTGACTCCTCCAAGCTGTAGTGTGCAGTCTGTCTATTCTGTGGCTGGAAAGACAGTGTCGCACTTGCAAGTCTCATGAGCTCTTTCTTGGCTGGAGCTCATCCGCATCACATATGATTGTGCCGCTGCTAATAGGTGAAGAGAGTGGACAACACAATACAGACACAGTCGAGTCTGGAGAGTACCTGCAGCAAGAGCAAACACAGACCAGTTGGGCACTTGTTGTGCAAAAGATTAAATCCAAATTTAAAGCCATTATTGCCACACCATAAGAACAGCCTAGATGCAAATATGGGGGGGGGGGCAACTGCCTTCCTCTGCCCTGCCTAAATGGCACCCCTGCATAATGGCAGAAACTCATTCTCAGGTGATAATGCAATGGTTTCTATTGTGTTCTGAGGCACTGTATCTCCATGTTTTATGATGTGTCCTGATCATCATGTGGGTTAGTGTCCCTCATTTTGAGTGTCCATGTCCCTCATCTCAGAGACAAAATGTGAGGTAAGGTGCATGCTTCCAAGACCCTATTCAGCACAGAGTGCTGAGCATAGCCATAGTGTATATACTCCATACAGAATGATAAATGGAAAGTTCAGTAAGTGAGCCAAAACAGTCACGGAGAAACACATTTGTACCACTAAATATACATAAGGGATTTGTATGGTCCAAAACAAAAAGGAAAGGCTTCAAAACACAGAGGGCCATCTTCAAATATCTGGAATGGGGGATGTTGACTGGCTATACCCTAGGAATTTAATGCAATAAGCAAATAATACTTTACAAATTAATGGTGATTTAATGACAAAAATCAAAAGCCATTAAACAACTTGTAAAAGGATAAGAATTATTGAATTCATTTTATTTTTATGGGAGTTCAAATCCAAATGTATTTTAATGACTCTAATTGCTAGCAATAGTATAAGAAATAGAAGAAACCATGCCGGCCTGGTGGCATTGAGGGTTGAGGCACTGGATGCCACACCTCATGCCACGCCGGCAATCCGGGTTTGGGAATAAGCCTGGGATGCTGGGGGTCAGCAGGGGAGAGAGAGAGAGGATTATGCATCCAGAAGACAGCTCCTCTCTCTCAGGGATGAGATCCAGGATTACCTGGCATTACAGTGGCCCCCTGTGGATATCGGAGGCACTGCACACACTAGGGCAGCATGTAGTGGAACAAGAGCTGTGGCAGGCATCACTAGATGCCATTGCACATCCAAGCTCTTGGGGGGAGGGGGATTAAGGGAGTAACAAGCACATCAAGCTTGCAGCACGCAAACCTGATTTGCTTTTTAGACCTGGTTTGCATAGGTTCACTTTGTGTATGTGAACTGCATGCAAACATTACATAATTAAGCATGTGGCACACATTCTGCATGTACACCGCACACCTATATTTCTGTAAGGGTTGTGGCAAAATTCTGAAATTTGCAGGTGATTTTTGCACTTTTGCATTGAAAACTTCATGATTTCGGATATAGTTGAAGTTGTTGAAGGCAGGGAAAACTTTGCAAAACTCCACAGATGTGAATTTCGGCCACATCACAGCAACTTCACCAACAAAACATTAGCACATCCCAAATATGACATGTATTAGACATCAAATTTAATACAGTATATTTTTTTCTAAAGATTAGCCAACTATTTAGTATAATAAATACAAAATCACACATACCCCCATAATGCAAAGCGTCATGGGCTGTATATGCTTAATAGTTTGTGGTGATTTGCATATACAGCCCATGATGCTTTGCATTATTGGGCCTTGTGTGATTACGTATTTCTTTGAAACTTGGCTTCCCTGCTAATGCCCTTTTGGGTAACCTTGCCTCAGTGCTTGTACACTAACGTTCTTTGTCTATATACTATAATTGGGTGCTGATGCAGCACTATAGTCATCCCCTTAGTTGCAAAAAGATGCCGTCCAATGAAAGAAAATCTGCTGCATTTTAAGACTAGCTCAGTGATCCACCGATGTTGAATGAATGTATTTTGAAAGCACTCTTCAAACACAATTTATTTCTATGAACACCTCCATAGAGTTTTGCATCGATAATCCCACCGCCCCTCAACTGTGACTATTTTCATTTCATCTGGTTTCCCAGTCTATTGTCATTAACTAAGCATTTTTTCTGTTGTTTACATTCTTTGAAGGTGTTGTCCTGTTTATGGGCTACCAAAGTACTCTGTTTTGCAGCCTTCAGTGATAAAGATACCATTTCCATTTCTATTTTTTTTTCCTAAGAGACATATCATGGTTTTGGATGGGGGTGGCGGCACTGGAGTTCATGTAGTCACATAAGTAATGAACTCAGTGATATTTGACACAATGTTATATGCCACTATAATACTGCACATTACCTTTTGATCTTTCATACAATGCGACATTAATAGTGTTGCATGGTCAACATTAACATACTGCTATGAATGTGCAGTGGCATCAGCCAGGATGCAGAGCAGTACCTTGCAATATTTTGGAAGAGTGCTGCTGTATGCTACAGGAACAGTGCAATTCAATGGCAAGTAATCCCCTAAATCCTGCAGAAATCTGTGAGATGGTGTTTACAGCACTCCAATCCTGCCTGACTTTGTAGTACATAGTGTAGGTGTCGATATAATATTATAAATGATTTAATTATCTTTCACATGAAGCCATTTTAATAGTGGTGGATGATCACACTTAACACATTACTATGAATCCATAATCTAGTTTGATGGCAGTACTGTTTTTGCCTTGTTAAATATATGCCTTTTGATTATTTATTTTGTATGCATTATTTAAGCATGTATTCAATCACACTGTCACTTTAAGCATTTCTGTGTATAAGGGGTAATAACCACCAGAGGTATATGCCATGATAAAGCACCTGTAATTGGTGTGAAACATTGGTGTTTGTCTCCCGAGCTTTCACACATTGCACCTGCTATTAAGAAGAATAAAGCACTTACATGAATTTTTACCAACTTGTGTTTTTTCTTGCTTGGGTGGGGTAATGTTGCTTGCTTTTTTATGCACCATGACTTGGAAGTTGTGCCAGTCTCTCAGGCCCTGCACACACTATAGTTATGTTTCTAAACCCATTTTAAAGAGTGCTTTTAAAATTGCCACAGTCACCCATCCACACGGGTAGTCATCGTGCTGTAGCCCGGTGAAGTCACACCTGCATGTGAGGTACGGTAATGTTTTATCTGAACAGTTCCACAGCTGCATTGTAGCATGGTTTTCCTTCAGCAATGGGTTCACCCACCAGCACCATAAGGTAAAGTATTTTTGGTTTGAAACCATGTTTAAAACTGGTTTTAAGACTTGGTCCCTTACAGGGTTTAAGCATATTTTTTAAAGACAGTTTAAACCATGTTAGCTGCAAACACAAACAGTGTTTCGGCTTTTTAAAATATTTTAAACTGCTTAATGTTTTAAAAAGCATAGTGTGTACAAAGCCTTAGACACAATCTTTCTGTTTAAACATTCTATTAGCTTGCCTACTATGGAGGTCAAGCTGACTGGCTTGTAGTTTCCTCGCTCATCCTGGACTCCAGTTTTGTGAAGGGGACCACAACTGCTATTCTTCAGTCCCCCAGCACTTCACCAGTTGTAAGGAAATTCACTGACCTACGCAGCCAGTATAGTGTTATGCTTGTGCAACTGTGTTAGTTTTGGTTGTGGCCGTTCGCACTCTATTCCAGAGGATTTACCACCCTGTAGGGGTATGAAGCAAAGAACTCTCTGAGAGGGTTCTGCCCTAGAGGTGCCACAGGATGGTTCCCGTGGCTAAAGGTACCTTAGGAATCCCCTTAAGGAGAGAGCACTGCTGCTGGAGGAGGAGGGGAGGATGGTGGAGCAAAGAAAAAAATGCTTCACAGTGAGGCTGAGAGGAACTGCTTATATAGCTCAGGAAGGAAGGTAGGGAAACAGTGTGACAAGGCAGCAAGTAAAGCAAATAGGATGCTGGGATGCATAGGCAGGGGCATCACCAGCAGGAAAAAGGAGGTCATAATTCCACTATACAAGACACTAGTGAGGCCCCACCTGGAGTACAGTGTACAGTTCTGGAGACCTTACCTACATAAGGACATAGACAGGGTAGAGAAGGTTCAGAGGAGGGCAACAAAGATGGTGCATGGATTGCATCACAAGTCCTATGAGGACAGGTTGAAGGAACTGAACATGTACTCCCTGGAGGAGAGGAGGGCGAGAGGGGATATGATAGAGACATACAAGTATCTTACAGGGAGGAACAGGGTGCAGGAATACACTATTTTTAAGTGAAAAAGATGTTCCAGGACTAGAGGGCATGGGATGAAGTTGGAGGGAGGACGATTCAGAGGAAATGTGAGGAAGAATTTCTTCACAGAATGGGTGGTGGACAAGTGGAACACCCTGCCAGAGGAAGTGGTGGAGGCAGAAACAATCACAGGATTTAAGAATGCATGGGATAGACAAAGGAATTCTGGAGGTCAGGGGTAAGGGGCAACAGACTTCTAGGAAAACAAACTGAACTTACAAGCTCAAATGGGCAGACTGGATGGGCCATAGGCCCTTATCTGCTGACACTGTCTATGTATCTATGTATAAACAGCACTGAGTTAGGGGCAAGCGAGCCAGACATGAATAGCCAAATCAAGGTGACAAACTCTGACGATTTTTGGCAGCGAAGACAGGATTTAGAAAAAAATTAATTAACCACATAGGCCACGACCCCCCAAACACCTCCCAGTCCCCACCATAGGACAAACAAGGAAGCGATGAAAGGCCAAGAACCACATGCAGATATAAAAGCTAGTTTAATAGCCTCAGCAGGAGCTTCAGCTAACCTCAGAGTAAACAAGGTAGAATGGGTGTAAACAATGCAGCAGCAGGAAGCAAGTGGGTCTGTACAGCAGTAGTGAAATGAGTACAGTGTTAAAACACAGGCACTGGGTACAATAGTAATTAAAGTAAACAGTCAGCAGCAGGCTGAAGTTGTAGGTAACTGAAAGCAGTAGCATGAGCTCTGAGTGGGTTTGTAGTTGCAGTGCAGTAAATTGAGAGTTGTAACTGAAAGCAAGCAGAATGAGCTCTGTAACAGCAGTATGAAAAGAGTTTTAAAAATAAAAGCCCCCCCAAAAGAGGAAACCAAAACACAGAAAACAGGGAAGCCCCCCCCCAAAAAAAAACAAGAAACAACACAGCCAGAGGAAAGATACAAACCAGAAGCAGGAAAACAAACACTGAAGTCCAGCAGAGACACACAGAAATTGGGGGCAGCCAGAAAACAAACCAACATAGCCTCCGGCTGCAAAGACAAAATGCTTCATAGTGAGGCTGAGAGGAACTGCTTAAATAGCTCAGGAAGTGGGAGTGGCTGGCTGTTTGGCCATTGAGTTACAGGCAAGCCTTTCAATTATGGAACTTTATGGAAAATTATGGATGCTGTCTCCTCTTCCTTTTCATCCTCCCCATTCCTCCTCCCTTGCTGTTTCCCATCTACCACATACCCAACACAATGCTCTCCCTATTTCTCCCCTCCTCCCTCTCCCTCTCTACCATACCACCCCTTCACCACCACTCTTATTTCTCTTTTCCCACTAACCTACTCCTAACAAAGCTTCACTGTGCTGCCTATGTGACTTGTTCTGTATAACTAACTCACAACACAATTCCTTGACAATGCTTTTGGCTGCTATTATTGCAACCTTGCTTGTCTTTTTTCTTTGCAAGGTCCATTGTAATGATAATGTTACATTTTTTTACCTTATTGTCCTTATTGCCTTGATGTGGAACCTTTGTAAAAGAGCCTTTGGCTCGAAGGTGTCATCCAAAATACAAATAAATAAATAAAATAAATAAATAGAACAGGTCGGCAAGGAGGTCTGAAAGCAATTGTGCCATTTCCCTCAGCAGTTTGAGATAAGCCCCATCCAGTCTCAGATACGTGTCCACCTTTAGGGCAAACAGTCCTTTGATGACCCGCTCTGTTAGTTACATAGACTTTGAAACATAGACTTTGACGGCAGATAAGGACCGCTAGGCCCATCTAGTCTGCCCATTTCTCTACCTACAGGATAGGACAAAGATCCTAGTTAACCAACAGCCTTTATCTTCCTGCCCCCCACAAGAATTGCCTTATGTCTGTCCCATGCATTCTTGAATTCTCCCACAGTTTTAGACCCCACAACTTCCTCAGGAAGGCTGTTCCACGCATCCACTACCCTCTGTGAAATAATACTTCCTCACATTGCCCTGAACCACCCTCCTTCTATCTTTAAATTGTGTCCCCTTGTTCTTGCAAGTCTCTTTTTCTGAAAGATGCTACCTCTTGGACTTTGTTGAGTCCCTTGAGGTACTTGAAAGTTTCTATCATGTCCCCTCTCCCTTCTTTCCTCAAGGGTATACATATTAAGCTCCTTTAGTCTCTCCTCATACGGCTCTCTTGCAGACCCTGCACCATTTTAGTTGCCCTCCTCTGAACTGCCTCTATCCTGTCTTTGTCCTTTGGAGATGGGGTCTCCAGAACTGGACACAGTATTCCAGATGGGGTCTCACCAACTGTCTGTACAGAGGGATAACAACTTCCTGTTTTCTGCTGCTGATGCCTCTCCTATACATCCCAGTATACCCCGGCCCTCCCTACTGCCTTCTCACATTGCTTGCTAACCTTAAGGTCATCTGATATGATTACCCCAGGTCCCTTTCCTGTTTTGTTGTTGTTACTAGCTCCCCACCCATTGTGTATTCTTCCCTGGGTTCTTGTTTCCCAGGTGCATTATTTTGCATTGAATCCTAGCTGCCATCGTCTGACCATTCCTCCAACCTTGCTAAGTCCCTTTTCATCCTTTCCACGCCTCCTGGTATCAACCCTGTTGCAGATCTTTGTGTCATCTGCAAAAGGCATACTTTCCTTCCAGTCCCTCTGCAATGTCACTGATGAAGACATTAAAAGGACTGGACCCAATACTGAACCCTCGGTACCCACTAGTAACCACCTTTCTTCAGAGTGGACTCCATTTACAATTACCTTCTGTGTCCTGTTGTCCAGCCAATGTTTTACCAGGCTACCACCCTGGGACCCACTCCCAGGCTGGTTAATTTGACCATCAATCTTTGTGTGGGACTGTGTCAAATGCCTTGCTAAAAGTCTAGGTAGGCCATGTCCACAGCCCTCCCTGGTCTACTACTTTGGTCACCCAGTCAAAGAAATCTATTAGATTCTGCCTGACACGACCTTCCTGTGTGAACCCATGCTGCCTTGGATCCTGTGCTCCACTGACCTCTAGGTACTCAACTATTCTTTCCTTCAGAAGTGACTCCATCACTTTCCCTAGCACAGAGGTCAGACTGACAGGTCTGTAGTTTCCTGCCTCTGTCTTGGTCCCACTTTTGTGAAGGGAATCACATCCCTTCCTCCAGTCCTCAGGTACCACACCATCCTCCCATGATTTATTAAAAGAGTAGCCAGTGGTTTCACTAGTTCCTTCCTTAATTCTTTTAGAATTCTAGGGTGAATTCCATCAGGACCCATTGCTTTGTCCACCTTCAGTTTTAGGAGTTCTTGCAGAACCCTTTCTTCTGTGAAAGGACTGGGATCGACCCCCCTATCAAGAGTGCTTCTGTTAATTGGATTAGGCACTTCCTCCGCCTCTTTTGTGAATACTGAGCAGAAATATTCGTTCAGTTTATTTATTTATTTATTTAAAGGTTTTACCAGGAAGTCATACTGAGCAGACTACTGCTCGATTTCAGATGTGACCTGGGGGGGAGAGGGGAGGTATAATAGGCAATGGTTACATATTTACATGTTTAGACCAGTTACAATAAACAGATCCACATACACATGTTACAGTATTCATATACAAGTATTCACAAAACTGAGGCAGAATGTACAAGTCATATGACAGTCGGGTAAAGGTGCATGATAACTTACAGTGTAAGGTAAATATAACAGGGCAAAATTAGACAGAACAGTACATCATAAAGGTTCCCCCCCATACAAGGTGTACCTGGATCCCTAGTCAGGGGCTCACAAAAGTGGATGAGCAGATTGGGGAGAAGAGTTTATTGAACAGGGATTTGAGGTGCTGGCGGGGGGGGGGCATTCTGGATCTCTGAGGGGAGTGTGTTCCAGAGTTTGGTCATATGGTACACAAAATCAGACTGGCCTGCCCAGGTTGATGTCAGAAGAGTAGACAGTAGCCGTGAGTCATTATTCCTCAGTGCGTAGCCATGGAATGTTGGGGCTGAGAGAACAGAGGTGAGATATGGGGGGAAGAGACTGTGTCCAGAATTTGGCTGTTAGGCTGGCACAGTGGGAGTGATGCTGGTCCTGCAATGAGGGGAGGTCTAGGCTGTGGTATAGGACATAGTGGTGAGTGTTTGGGGGACAGTCATGGGCAAAGCAACAGAAGGAGTAGAAGAGTGGGTCCAGTTTGGCTAAGGTAGACTTAGGGTCAGCACTGTAGACTATATCCCCATAGTCAAAATTAGGTAGAATCACCTTCTGCACTATTTCATGGCAAGGCAGCAATGGGATGCATCCATAGCTACAGTACAGTGTGCCTAGTTTGGGGTGCAACTTTTTGTGGATGGCATCGATATGTGCAGAGAAGTCTAGGTGCTTGTCAAGGCAGACCCCTAGATATCTACAGGAGGTGCAATTCTCCAGAAAAGTCCAATCCAGGGTGTGGAAAGAGGGGGTGGAGGGTAGCCTTCAGAGTTTCTGCCTTGTGCCAAAGGTTATTGAGATGGTTTGTTTGGTGTTGAGAAAGAGCTGATGTGCTCAAAATCAGCGCTGAACTGCATTGAAGTTCTGCTGGAGTCTGATCGCCACATCTGATGATGTGGGGCCGGATGTGTACAGAACTGTATCAGCAGCATACATGCAAATGGATGTGTGAGGGTAGACAGAGGGCAGATCATTGAGGAAGATACAGTACAAAAGGGGGCCAAGGACTAAGCCTTGCGGAACACCAGAGGTGACAGGAAAGGAGGCAGAAGTAGCGTTGCCAATTCTGACAGATTGGGATCTGCCCATCAGGTAGGATTGGAACCAGCTGGTAGCCACACTTGAAAGCCCTGCAAGTGAGAGCTTGGATAGAAGAAGAAAGTGGAAAAGAGTGTTGAAGGCTTAGCCAGATCGACAAAAATGGCTGAGGTAATATGACCTCTATTTATAGCAGTGAGGATAGATTCTGTGCATCTTAGGAGAGCGGTGGTTACGAAGTGGGACTTCCTAAAGCCAGACTGGAAAGGTGTGAAAAAAGAGGAGGAATCAAGATAAGAGGATAGTTATGTGAGAACTAGGTGTTCCTGGATTTTAGCCCGGATAGGAAGTAGGGAAATCGGATGGTAATTTCCAGAGGCATAGGGGTCTCTGCCTTTGGGGAGAGGGATGACTGTGGAATGCTTCCACTCATTTGAGATGGCAGCTAGACAGAATGACAGGTTATAGAGAGAGAGGCCGGAGGGGGCAGCAATGGCGGGGGCAGACAAGTATAACAACTCTGAATCCAGGCCTGTAGGGCCTTTGCCCTTGGTGGAATTGAGGCCGAGTAGGGCTTTGTAGACATCAGCTGGGGAGGCCTGATGGAAGGCGAAGGTGGAGCCAGCTAGGGACGCTTTGGTGGTGTGGCTTAGTGTAGAGGGGGTTTGGGGATCTGGATAGAGGGAGGCCAGAAGAGACGCAGTGCACTCCATAAAGAAGGAGTTAAAGTGAGGGGCCACTTTGAGGAGACCAGGGTTGGGGGTCTGAAAGGGAGGGGCAAAGAAAGATTTAACCACCCCTCAAAATTTAGATGGATGGCTTAAGTTGGTGTGGAGGGTGTCGCTGAAGTATTTAGCCTTTGCCCTGGGGATTTGTCTGATGCAGGCATTACGCAGAGCATGATACATCTGCTTCTCTGCCTGAGAGCTGGAGACTTTGAACACATTCCAAGTCTTGTCCCTGTTTTTGAGGAGTGTCAAAATGCCCACTGTAATCCATGGTAGATGGGCAAGGTAGGTGGGCACCCCACACGTGGGTACATTTGAGGGGGGCATGTGTGTCCTAGATATTGGAGAACCAGGCAATGAAAAATTCCCATGCTGAGTCAACAGAAGTGGCCCTGGGAATATATAACCAATCAGTGTTGGCCGGGTCATATAGGAGAGAAGCAAGGTTTAAGGATTTGAAAGTTCTAGTAAATATGGTTTGGGGGGGTGGTGCCTTACATAGATGGATTTTCCTAACTGAGTAGATCATGTGGTGGTCACTTAGGGAGTCCAGTAGTAGTCCTGAGGTGACTATAGGATGGGGATGTGAGGTAAGGGACCAGTCCAGAAGAGAGTGGTTAGTACAGTTGCAGTTTAGGTGAGTGGGCTCAGTGATTAGTTGAGACAGGTTTAGTCTTGCCACCAGATTCAGCAGCTTGGAGCTATTACTTGACAACCAGTTTTGCTTTAAGTCACCAAGTAGATGCAACTCACCTCTGGAGGCCAGTGTGGTGTGAGTGCATACGTATTCAGAGATGGCGAGCGTAGATGTGTCAGAAGAACAGTAAGAACCTGCAATCAATATGGGGCAGGTGTGAGCGAAGGAGAGTTTAATTAGTAAGGTGTCAATGTTGGACATGGGACTGGGCAGCAGGATCGATGTGAATTGTAGCATGGAGGTGATACACATGGCAATGCCACCACCTCTTTTGTTCTCTGGGTAGTCATGACAGATGGCAGAGTAGCCAGGTATAGCGAGTTCTGCATCCTGGTTGTGCAGTTTCAGCAAGGTTTCAGTAATAATCAATATATCAGATAGGGATAGGACAACTGGTTGCAGCGGGCTAATTTTGTTAATGATGCTGCAGATAATCAGGTGCACGAGTTTGAGGCCACAGGGGCAATGTGAGTGTGGGGGACAATTGGGCGGTGGGGTGGGTGGTCAGGCCAGGGTTGCTTTTGATGTCCCCAGATAACATGAGCAGCAAGGTTATCAGGTGTTTCCAATTATGCAAGGCACTTAGGTGTTTATGCAGAGAATACAGTCAATTTAGGGGCTGCTAAAGTGGCTTGGACATTGAACTTCAGGGCTGCTACGATTGCATGGAAGGATGGTGGGAGGACAGGTGAGCCAGGTAACAATTTGGGGTAAAAAAACTACCTGAAATGGGAAGACAATTGAAGTTTGGGATGGTGGAGAGGGGGAGGCCCGGGTGTGTGGACCTGGCAGACAGGGCTGATCCTCAGAGAAGGGGGGGTAATGACCTTAGTGGCGCAAGCCTAGGAATAGCATCTAGGCCTGCAAGCCACATTGTGTAACCTCAGCTTTTTAATTTATGTGGCCTGTAGTGATGGGAGCTGATAACCAGCAAGCGGTAAAGTGGACTGATAGGCTTGCGACAGCACGTGACCACCCCTATATAATAGATGATTGACAAAGTGTGGTGGTGGAGGTGGCGGGGAGCTGACGTGAAGTGTGAGTAGGGCAAACAGTCAGCTTTTCAAACTTCAGGCCAAAAGTCAGAGTTTCAAATTCTGGCCATTTCATGCCTTGCCATATACCTGCTCCAGTGGTTTTGGGGTTGGCTTCCTTGCTTTCGGTGTAGACTTGCAGCTTGGGAGGAGGGTTGAGTCCCAGCTCGCCCTCATGACCGCACCAACAGAGCTGTGGAGAAGCAGAGAACACTGAGGATTAATACAGGTACGGGGGGGTGGGCTGTAACAGGGGAAGGATGGTTGGGAATGGAGAGAGAGGGGATCTGTGGGCTAGGGCAAAGAATTTGACTAGGGGACACAGTGCAAAGCAATATTCTATTGGTTTAAGCTAAACAGTAATTATTTTCAGCTGTTAACCGTTAAAAATTGCATTACCAGCTAACAGGGAATTCAACAGTAGTAAGCACAATAGGATAGCAGCAAAACAACACTGTATTCGGGGGAGAAAAATTACTTTGGAATAGTTCTAATACAGCATCAGTCACACCCCTGGAGATTGCACCCTAGAACTGCTTAGAGCAAATTGACGAGGAGCCTCATGTGAAAAAATAAAATCAATTAAATAAGCTAAATTAAACTCCTCAATACCAGGGAACAAAATTGGCCTCAGGGAGCTGGAATTACCTAAAAGAACTACTGAAATTGTAACTCCCAACTTCTTAAAGTACTGAGTAAAGGGCCCCATGCGCTTGTATATCTTACAATTAAATATTAACATACACAGCACTGGGGAACAATTCAGCCTCTGGGAGCAAGTGTAGACAACAGAAAAAAACTTTCTAAAGTGCTCTCTGTGGTAATATACTTTGCATATATTAATACCCCTGACTCCATCCCATTGCCTACCTCCCTCATTGTAATGGCTCCCCCTATTTCTTTGTTAAACATCAAGCAGGAATATTCATTCAGTATATCTGCTTTGCCTTTATCATCTTTCAACAAGCTCTCCCCTTCTTTAGTTTGACATTGTCCTGTTTTGTTTGATGTTTTTCCCAGATGTAACAAAAGAAGGCCTTGTCCTGTTCCTTAGTGCCCTGCACTGTTCTTAGCTTGATACTAGCCTTGGGGTTCCTTACTAGCAAGGTGGCCACCTTTTGCTTCCCAAGGTAGTCTTTCTTGCCAGCTTCCTTGTTGCTCCCTTTTTTCCTGAAGGCTGCTCTCTTCTGTTTACCTGCCTACATAATTCCCTCAGAGCCACGTTGATTTTTTTTTTGTATTTGTTTCTTGCAAACCTGTCTTAGACATGAGCTGGTGATGTCCAGAAAACTTCCCTTAATTATGCCCCACTACTCTTCCACTGTTCTCACTCCTTCGAGTCGATGTAGATGTGCCTTGATTTGTTCCCTCATAGCATTGAAACCTGCCCTATGGAACTTAGGCACCATAGTGTATGTATTCAGTGTTTCTTTCTCAGCACTAATCTAAAAAAATCTGTACGGGAATCATTACTAGTCATGGGCTCAGCAATGATGATGTCCCTGACGTAATTTCAGTTTTGACAGCACCATGTCCAGAATGGACCATTCTTTATAGTTCTCTACAGTAGTTGGTTTTCCATCCTCTTGCACTAAGAAGCATACTGGAATGCCTCCAGGATAGATAGACATCTTCTGTTGCTGGCTACAGGGATGATCTTGTTTATGTCCAGCCATTTGAAGTCCTCCATGACTACCACTTCACTCTCATTAGTGATTTGCCTGGTCTCTCCCATGAGGTCCTTATCTGTTTTTTTCACTTTTAATCAGTGGTCTATAGACCAACATGAGTCTCACCTTCCTGCCCACTTCTGACTCAGCCAGGATCCATAGTGTTTTGGTTTCTACACCCCCAACTCTTCTCCCATATCTCTGTTGCACTCTTCAACATACAGCCCCAAATCCCTCATTCCTCCAACTCTGCCTCTTCTGTGGAAAAAGTATCTCAGGATGTTCAGGTCCCACTCATGGTTTGGGGGGACCACCACGTCGCTGTAACACCACAATGCCCAATGGACTCTCTGCCTATAGAGGCTGTAGGTCCCCCATTGTGTTTCTCAGACTCCAGTCACTGCTGCATACAACTTTCCAGGATGTGTACTGTCTCATTGATTCCCCAATGACTGCCTGGGCTTTTGGATGTAGCCTTGCTGTGTTCCATACAACAGTTCATACAATGGTGTAAGGGGCTAAGAAAGGTGGTGAGCCCATAGTTGTTCCTTTCCAATTACCCTTAATAGGAAGGTATATTTCCACTGTTGATGTAAGAGTCAAGCCTGTATTTGAATGTTTGCATACTTTAACTAATTATGATATTAAAAGAAAGTTTATTCCAGGGATTGACAACTCTATGGGCTGGATATTCAAACTGCGTTATTCTGTGGCGCAAGCCCTTGCGCTGCACAAAATAGCTGCACAGGGGTGTGGCCGGGGTGATATTCAAAGGAGTTGCGCTATTGAGCAACTCCTTTGAATATCACCCCCTGGCCACAGCCACTGTGCATGGCGCAGTGGAACTTGCGCTACCTCAAGTGGTCAGAGTGGAGCATTCAAGTTGCGGTGGCGCAAGTACCATTGCACCATGCGCAAATTTCCCATATTCAAAAGGTGACATGCAAATGGGCCATAATTCATGCAAGGCACAGGGGGGGCCATTTGCATCTATTTATGGCCCCATTTGCATGCCATTAGCATGCAGGTGCACCGATCCCCAAGGACTTGCGCCTGACGCCCTGCCAGGCAGCAGCCGTAGGGGACTGATGCCCTCTGCAACCCAATCGCGGGCATAAGTGTAAATATCCCCCCTCCCCCCGACTGGCCCAATCGCGGGCATAAGTTTAAATAAACCCCCATCCCCCACTAGCCCGATCGTGGGCAAAGTGTAAAATCAACCCCCACCAGCCCGATCACGGACAAAAGTGTAAAATAAAACCCACCCCCACTAGCCCGATCGCGGGCAGCAAAGAATCCAACCCCCAAGAACATATCCCTGGTGGTCAGTGGACCTCGAAGCCCGATCGCGGGCTGCAAAGTGTTCAACCCCCAGAACATATCCCTGGTGGTCCAGTGGACCTCGAAGCCCGATCACGGGCTGCAAAGTGTTCAAACACCCCCAAGGACATATCCCTGGTGATCTAGTGGCCCCACCCCACCCACCCATCAAAGCCCCACCACCCCTAGTCTCCCATCAGCCGGCGGGTGGCAGCATCACACCCATCCGCCTGCCACCCGCCGTCTGCCAATTGACTGCCCGTAGGGCTGCACACCATTGGTGCAGAGCAAGAGCCAATGGGCATGCAGCCCCTACCACCTAGAGGCAGTCCAGATATCGAATGAATTCATTCACATATGTGGACTGCCACGGTAAGGGGCTGCATGCCCATTGGCTCTTGCCTGCACCAATGGGCGGCAGCCCTACCGGGTAGTCAGTCGAGTAGGAGGCGGGCGGCAGGCGGTGGATGCTGCCGCCCACCAGCTGACGGGGGTGGGGTGGTGGGCCGTGGGTGGGTGGGGTGGAGGGCCACTAGATCACCAGGGATATGTCCTCGGGGTGTTTGAACACTTTGCAGCCCGTGATCGGGCTTCGAGGTCCACTGGACCACTAGGGATATATTAATTTGTTGAATTATCTTATTGTTTTCTAGATGTCCCTTGAAAACTGGTATAACACCAGAAACCAGCACCTTCTTACCTTTGTTCTTTATTTTGTTACTCATTTGCATGCAATCTTCAACAATATCTTTCTCATGATCTTTTCCAATGATATTTATACCCACATGGAGTGCTACAGTTAATCTTCATTTTTACTGTTCATAATTTTGGTAATATTGTTTTGATATCTTGGATTTTAGCTCCGGGTAGACAGTTTACTGCTTGGTTTGCCTTGTCTCAAACACAGTTTATAGTATCTGTTCTACATAGGATTGAGTCCCCCATAATGAGTATTTCTTTACCAATGGAGTCACATCTAGTATTGTTTTCAGGAACCTCTCTGTCATCCCCTCATTGTTCATGAACACCCAGTAGTGCATATATCCTTGTAAATGAAATGTCCTCCTTTCCCATTGCCCTTCTTCTTTTGTTGTTTTTTTTGTAACAGATATCCAGTCTGCAGTGGTCCCTTCCTGATTCATACTATCATTTACATTAGTGTTTGAAACTGATTCCTTAAGACCATTTCTATCTGTATTTTCCCACTTTCTTTTATCCTTTGGTGTGGTGTTTACCAAGTGAAGAGTGTTTACTTTATGTTGTTCATGTACAGCAGAAGCAGGGTGGGAAGAAGTGACAGATGGGGAAGTCATGGAGAGCAGAGTTTGAGAGGGTTTGAAGGCACTGAGGGTGGACAAGGCACCAGGCCCAGATGGCATCCACCCCAGGGTACTGAAGGAGCTGGCAGAGGTCCTTGCAGGACCTTTGGCAGACCTATTTAATGCCTCACTACATTCGGAGTGTGTACCTCAGGACTGGAGGATGGCTCATGTGGTGCCCCTCCACAAGAGTGGCCCCAAGGATGAACCAGAAAACTACAGACCAGTGAGCCTCACATCCATCGTGGGTAAGTTAATGGAGACTATCCTGAAGGAGAGGCTGGTGGCCCTCCTAGAGGCCAAAGGACTACAGGACAGCAGACAGCATGGCTTCCTATGTGGCAGATCCTGCCAAACCAACCTGGTCTAGTTCTATGACTGGGTAACTAGGTAACTGGACAGGGGCCATGCAGTGGATGTCCTGTATCTGGACTTCAGTAAGGCATTCGACTCAGTGCCACATGGAAGGCTGGGAAGGAAGTTAGTAGGCACAGAGGCAGGTGCAAAACAGGTGAGATGGGTAGGAAACTGGCTGCAGGGAAGGCAACAGAGGGTGGTGTTGGGTGGGGAGCTCTCACACCCAAGGGCAGTGACGAGCAGTGTTCCACGGGGCTTGGTATTGGGACCAGTGTTGTTTGGGATATTCATTGCAGACATATCATGGGACATCAAGAGCAAGATCAGTCTGTTTGCTGATGATACCAAGGTAGGCGCAGTGGTGGATGACCTAGGGGATGGCAGGGGTTGCAGGATGATCTGGCAAAGCTTGAAACCTGGTCAGACACCTGGCAACTGGGCTTAATGCCAAAAAGTGCAAGGTGCTGCATTTTGGGATGAAGAACCCAAGGAGGAGTTACCAGCTAGGGGAGTGCAGCTAGCCCAGACAGAGGAGGAGAAGGATCTGGGTGTGCTCATTACAGGGTCAATGAACAACTCGGCACAATGTAGGAAGGCAGCTGCAAAAGCCAACAAAATGCTGGGTTGTATTGCAAGGGGTATGTCCTCGAGGAGGGAGGAGGTGATTCTGCCACTGTATAGGTCATTAGTTAGACCACACCTGGAGTACTGCGTGCAGTACTGGCGTCCGTATCTGAAGATGGACATTAAGTTACTGGATGGGGTGCAATGCAGAGCGACAAAGATGATCAAGGGGCTGGGGGACTTATCATACCAGAGGAGGTTGAAGGAGTTGAACATGTACTCACTGGAGGAGAGGAGAGACAGGGGTGACATGATTGAAACCTTTAAATACATGAAAGGAATAAACAAGACAGGTACAGAGGGGCTGTTCAAAGTAAGGGAGGGGGAGGGCCACCAGGGGCCATGATATGAGACTGGAGCAAGGAAGGTTCAGGAGGGAGATGAGGAGACACTTTTTTACAGAGAGGGTGGTGGCAGGGTGGAATGCGTTACCTGCTGAAGCGGTATGCAGTAGAACAGTGGACTGCTTCAAATAAGGATGGGACAGGACAAGGGGGGGTTAATGAAGGGGAAGGGTGGAAGAGAGGGGCAGCTGCAGAATAAGGGGTGCTAGCTGCACATTCGAGCAGACCTGATAGACCTCTAGGCCTTTATCTGCTGGCAAATTTCATATGTTCATATGTAATGCCTTAATTTTCTTTAGCAGGTGGCCTAGAGACATGAATTGGGGAGACCAAAGAAGGGAGCACAGTAGAATAAATAAAAGAAAGTAGAGAAAAAATGAGCATTGTGAATGGCCGCCATTTTAGGCCACATTAGCAGCTGCCATTTTAAAAGCATATGGCAGCCACCAGTTTGAACAGGGATGACATTATAACGTTTTACTCCCTGGTGGACTAGAATACATGGGCACAATATTTCAGCCAGTAGTATTAAAAAAAATAATAACAATAATATTTATTTAAAAAAAAACAACAAAAGAAAAGAAAGCAAAGGGGAAAATGAATGGTTTAATGTTTGCAGACATAACATGGTCAGCAGGGCAGCCCACATTACCAAACAAATAAACAAAAATAAAATATTTATCCTTTTGGTAACTATGAGGCTGGGATAATAGGGTAAGACCAGGTTTAAAAAAAACAAGAATGTTATTGTTAATTATATAACCCCTGGCATGCATATATAGATTGACTACTGAAAGTACATTAACAGAGTGTGGCAGGGGGTGTGACACTAAGGTAATTGTACCCAGCCAGCCTACCAGCAGTGGATACAGACCATTGGACTTTGAGATGTTATAGCTTAGATACTAACCAATATCTTGTGATGTTTCCACGGTCTTGGCAGATTTTCCTGTAGCAGGATTTGAATCATGGCACCTAGAAAGAACATGAACAAAAGCAAGGAGGACTGTTATAAGGCAATCATGGAGAAGGTGGAGAAGGTGAACAGGTTGTTGGAGGATGCAGGAGAGGACCAGGGAGGACAAGGGGAAAAACTGAAAGCTAAAAAAAACAAGGGCAACAAAAAAGTTCCTGTGGCTCCTCCTACCCCAAAGCCAAAGGGCCCTGCACCTCCACCGGTACCAGAACCTGTTGTCCCTTTTCCCACCCCAGCACCAGAGCCCATACCAGAGCCAGCTCCCATACCCCTGCCTCAGCAAGCCCCTCCTGCCCCAGTGGCTCCCATCAGAGTGCAGGTGCCTCTGACATCTAAAAATGTACAAACTCCTCCAGACAACAGCACACCAGCAGGGCCTCCAATGCCAGTGCTGAATCCTGAGCCTGAACCCCCCAAAACAGGTAATGTGGATCTCTTGGTAGACAGCAGCATAAAAGAATATGTTGAACAAATGCTAAAGTCTGTGGGGGATACAAGGATGAGTCAATTGGAAAAGGTACTGGGGGAGATTAAAAAAGATAAGGTGGTAGAAAACAGCAGAACAACACCCAGGGCAGACAATAAGAAGACAGAATTCCCAGAAATAGGGGCCACAGGTTTTAGAATTGGGGATCATGTTCCATTGGCAACAAATAAGAACATTTGGAAAGGGGAGTATGTAGATGCCTTCAAGCCCAAGGGGGGGGGAAACAGACTGGAGGTGGAGGTTTCAGGAGGAGCAGGGGGAGGATGGAAGTATAAGGAATCTGGGTGGGGTTCGACAAAAAGGATCAGGGATAAGGGTGGGGTTAGTGTTAGTAAATGCCAGGAGCTTGGGAAACAAGTTGCCAGAGTTCCAGGCCATGCTGTTCGAGGGGGTGGATGTGGCGGCAGTCAGGCGATGGGCCAACAAAAACCATGACTGAGACCTAAATGTAGGGGGGACACTATGCTTAGGAAGGATAGAAAGGAGGGCAGAGGGGTGGAGTGGCTATGTTCATTAGAGATGACATAGAAATTGCTATGGTAGAAGAGGCAGAGGAAACGTGGAGGCCTTATGGGTCACTCCACGATCCCCAGCAGGAGATAAGGTCAAGCTGGGAGTAGCATATAGGCCCCCGGGATGAGTGATGTTCTAGAGGATGGTTTGCTGGACAACATCATTGCCCAGTGTGGTCCAAAAGGGAAGGAGGGTGTTGATGGGGACCTTAATATGCCAGGTACAAACTGGGGAACCATGTCCTCTAAGGTGGCCAAGGAGCAGAGGCTGCTGGATGGCTTCCAGGATGTGTTCTTAACACAGCATGTGATGGAGCCCACAAGGGAGGGGCATGTCCTGGATGTGGTTCTGGCAGATGGGGATCTGGTAGGGACATGGTTGTACAGGACCCCTGACTGGGAGTGACCACAATACTGTCTGGTTTCAAATAAGCATTGGGGGAGTGGGGGTGAGATCTAGGACACTGGCAGTGGACTTCAGGGGGGCAGACTTTATGGGCATGGGAAATATTCTCAAGGATCACTTGAAAGGGATTACCTCAACAACAAGTGTGGAAAGGAGATGGGAGGTCATAAAACGGGGACTTCATGAGGCAGTCAGGATCTGCGCTAAGTTGAAACGTAAGGGAGCTAGGTCACATAAACCATGCTGGTGGTCCAGTGAGGTCCAGGTAGCAGTCAGAGAAAAGAAGGCGGCTTACAAAAAATATAAAACAACAAGAGGGGATAGGGATAAGAAAATGTACCAGCTTGCATCTAGAAAAGTCACCCGTATGGTGAGGGGAGCTAAGTCCAGTAAAGAGCAACGGCTGGCACAGGGGATACATGGAGGGGAAAAGGGGTTCTTCCGTACATTGGGGAGTGGAGAAAAACTAAGGGCCATCTCAGCAGATTGAGATCAGAAGGAGGGTGGGTGGAAGAGGCGAGGGACCAGGCAGAGGTATTTAATGAGTACTTTGCCTCTGTGTTCACTAGGGAGGATGGGATATCTACAAGCAAGGCACAAAGGATAGAGCGGCGGGAGTGGGATCAGGGGAACAACAGAAATGGAGCAAAGGGAGAAAGGTACCCAGGGTGTCACATCTGGATAAGGATAAAAAGACCAGTAAGGTGGAGGGGACGGATGATGCCATCCCACCAAAAGGGTGTGGTTTGCCCTCAAGGCCCTAAAGAAAGACAAATCTCCTGGACGGATGGCATTCATCCGAGAGTACTATGGAATTGGCAGACATACTGGCTGCAATTTCTGATGGAGCTTTTCAACAGGTCACTTGAGACAGGGAGGGTACCTAGGGATTGGCGAGAGGCACATGTGGTACCAATCCATAAAGGGGGTCAAGGAAGTACCAGGAAACTATAGACCCATCAGTTTAACCTCGGTGGTGGGAAAATTAATGGAGAGTATACTAAAGGACGATTGGGGTTTACTTGGAGGAGGTGGGAGGTCTGGATAGTCGGCAGCATGGGTTTGTGCCAGGTAAATCATGTCAAACCAACCTTGTGGAGTTCTATGAATGGGTAACATCAGAACTGGACAGAGGTAAGCCTGTGGATGTATTATTCTTGGACTTCAGCAAGGCGTTTGACTCTGTCCCCACAATGGTCTGGTGTGGAGAAACTGATGGGGTTAGAAGTAGGCCCTTTGATGGTCAGATGGATTGAAAACTGGATAGCTGGACGCACTTCAGAGAGTAGTGGTCTGTGGGGAGCTCGAACCCTACAGAGGTTGGTAGTGGGGTACCACAGGGCTCGGTCCTGGGTCCAATCCTGTTTAATGCATACATATCAGACATCAGGGATGGTATAGGGTGAAATGAGTCTCTTCGGATGACTCCAAGATGGGAGCAGTAGTTGAGGGAGAAGAGGGAGGTTGGCCCTGCAAGGGACCTGGACACCCTGGAAAGCTGGGCTCACACATGGAAATTAAATTTCAATATCACCAAGTGCAAGGTGTTGCATCTTGGTCGGGAAACCCTAAACACAGGTACACCCTGGGAGGGAGGTGCTGGAAGCCTCAACAGGGGAAAAGACCTAGGGGTCATGGTGGATACATGTATGAATAACACTGAGCAGTGCAGGAGAGCAGCTAGCAAGGCAAACAGGATGTTGGGATGCATCGCATGAGGATCACCTCTAGGAGCAAGGAAGTGATTCTGCCGCTGTACAATGGACTGGTTAGACCACACCTTGAGTACTGTGTACAGTACTGGAGACCAAACTGAAGAGGGACATACAGCTCCTGGAGAGGGTACAGAGGAGGCAACAAAGATGATATGAGGGCTAGGGGATTTGACTTACGAGGACAGACTTGAGGAGCTCTGCCTGTTTTCATTGGAGGAGAGGAGAGACAGGGGGGACATGATTGAGGTCTTCAAGTACCTCAAGGAAATAAATAGGGTAAACATGGAGGGGATCTTTAGACTAAAGCAGGAGGCAGCACCAGAGGGCATGGTTTGAAGTTGGAAGGTGGAAGGGTGAGGGGAAAGAGGAGGAGGTTTTTCACTGAGAGGGTGGTGGACCCTTGGAATGCTCTGCCTGGTGAGCTGGTTCAGAGATCCACAGTGGAGAGCTTTAAGAGAGGGTGGGACAGACACAGAAAGTGGATGTATCAGATGATGGCCTGTCCCGGGGGGGTGGGGATGGATGATAGGGGTTTCTGGAGCACAAGGGATGGGAGGGTCTCGGCACCCAACTAAGGATTTAGGTTCGAGCAGACTTGATAGACCATAAGGCCTAATCTGCTGGCAAATAGTATGTTAGTATGTTAGTATGCATTTGCCCTAGCCAACACAGACTACCTAGATAAATATGAAGAAAAGGAGAGCTTTGAGAAGAAGGATATGGCAGCAGCCATGGTCCAATTGGGAAAAGAGGATGAGGATAAGTCCTAAAGGGAAGACTTGGGATAATTGGTCCATGGGTTTCACTTATTATATCGTCATCGTTAACTACAAGAAATCTGAGCTGGCTAACCCCTTATTAGCATACTCTCTGAAAATAAAGAATGCCTAGCTGGGCTTAGCTGGATGAAGTATAATAAGAAATTTAGAAAGTGAATGGTACATTTCAGGAACGTTCCTTGGGACACAAGACAGGTGGATTTGTGGTTGGAGATATGCACAGGTGCGAGTGGAGGTGAGGATGGGGACAGGAAGGCTGGGCTCCTGCAAAAATGTTGCTGGGGTTACAATAGAGCTTTCTGCTCTTGGCCGCACTGTCACTTCAGACACGTCTGATCCAAGTGTTGCAACTCCCACCCGGCTTTGAAGTGCAGGACAGAATGGGTTACGGGTAATAATAATAGCAACAGTAATAACCACTACAACCAGCTCTTTCAAGCCGGCCATTCCAGATATAGGGGGCAGACCTGGGGGAGGAGGGCCGGGGCAGAGGATACAGCAGTGGATAGTGACACGCACAATAGGGGGGACAGCAGGACAATCGATACTTTGGGTACTATTCCATTTAAGCTGGCTGACACCCATAAAGGTGCAGGTATTAGCGAGGTGGGTTCAACATTACCCTGACAGGGAAGCAGCTCAGCTACTTACAGAAGGTTTTTAATGGGGTTTCAGTCTGCAATTTAAAGGATGATGGAAGGGGACCAAATCAAAGAATTTAAAGTCTGTAAAGGGAAATGAGGAATCGCTAGAATAGAAAATAAGAAAGGAGGTAGAAGCGGGCAGAGTGGAAGGTCCCTCAAGGCCCTCCACTACAGAGCCTGAGGATTTCCCCTTTGGGTTTGGTACCAAAGAAGCAGGAGGGGGAATTTTGGGTGATACATCACCTGTCTTACCCAGAGGGGACTCTGTTAATTACCATATAGATGAAGCAGACATCAACATCGCATACACCACAATAGAGGAAGCAGTACTGTTGATAAGGATAACCCCAGAGGCATGGTTAGCAAAAATAGATATTGAGTTGGCATTTAGATTATGACTGGTTAGGCTGGAAGACTGGGACTTGCTAGGTTTCCAGATAGGAGGGCAATACTTTTTTGATAAAGCCATGCCCATGGCTTGCTCGATTGCATGCGCACACATTCGAGACATTCAGTACATGGTTGCAGTGGGTTTTCCAAACAGGTACGGATACATGTCTGTTATAAATTATTTGAATGATTTCTTATTAACCGGGGAGAGAAAAAATGGACACGGATTATGCTAGATAACTTCAGGGATACATATAATGAATTGGGTGTATTGCTGGCTGTGGATAAGACTGAAGGCCAGTGCTGGAGTTTGGAATTTTTGGGAATAGAAATAGACACGGAAGGGGAATTGTTCAGGTTACCTGGTGAAAAACTGGACAAATTAAAAACATTGTTGAGGGCGGCTAAAGAGCACAAGAGGGTACAGCTATATCAAGCCCTGCAACTGATGGGTCACCTAAATTTTGCTTGTAGGGCAGTGGCACTGGGACGCACATTTAACGTCATCTGGCAAGGTCAACCAGGGGTGCGACAAAGCCACATCACTGAGTAAGTATACCAAGGGAGACACAGCAGGATTTAGATATATGGGAGTTATTCCTATAGGAGTACAATGGAAAAACATTCTGGAAAGATTATTGAGTTTTAACACTGATCTACAGCTATACACCAATGCAGCAGGAGGCATTGGGATAGGGGCTTATTTTAGGGGCAGATGGATAGCTGAGCCATGGCCGATGGAATGGGTATCCAGGGGTATTACAAAGCATATCACTTTCCTCAAGATTTTTTCCATCTGGGTGGTGATGCTGGTTTGTGGGGAGGAGCTCAGGAACTAACAGGTCACATTCTTTTGTGACAACCAGGCAGTGGTTCAAGTACTGAACAAGAGGAGGGCCATGTCCAAGATGGTGATGAGGGAACTGAGACAGCTGGTGCCACAGGGCCTGAGGTTGAATATGTCTTTTAGAGCCAGGCATTTAGAGGTGGGAAATAACATCACAGCTGCCTGCCTCTCCCATCTACAGCTGGACAGTTTCTGTGATGTGGCTCCAGAAGCAGAGGATGTACGGACACCAGTACCAACTTACATATGGGTGATTGGCTGGAAGGAGCTGAGTAACTTTTCCGCAACTCTTGGGTCCCTAGAACACTGAAGGCATACCAAGGTTTATGGCAGGTGTTCAGACATTCAGAGAGAGCCTTGGACATGAGATAAGTGGGGCGGTAATGGAAGACCAGGTGGCAAAATTAGTAGTTCAGGGCTGAAGAACACAGATGGCACATGCCACGATGGAAGTGCATCTAGCAGCTATCAACTTGGTCTGCAATTTGAAAGGGTGGGGTGACCTGACGAAGGGAAACCAAGTAATATGGATTATGCACGGCTGGACAAGGATAATGAGCAAACTGGTCAAGGTTTGCAGGTCCCACAATGAGACAATCCTGTTCCAGGCCATTTCTACCACTATGTACCATGGGGCTTTTAGAGTCAGTGAGGTTCTAGAACAGGGCAAAGGGGTTATGGTAGGGGGTGTAACCTGGGAAGACATCACCTGGGAGGCAAAGACCATAGGGCTGAGATTAAAGAAATCCAAAATGGACCAAGTGGGAAAGGTGACCAATATGGTCCTAAGGCAGCATCAGGGCACCACAGTGTGCCCAGTGGCTGCACTGTTTGCATATGAAGTAGTGCAGCCAGATGGGTCCACACCATTATTTATCCATGGTGATGGCTCAAGGGTGTCCGGTATGCAACTGATTAGCATCATGAAGAAAATCCTCGAATTTTTGAGGGAGAAACCCAAGGGATTTTCCTCACATTCATAGAAACATAGACTTTGATGACAGATAAGGGCCACTTGGCCCACCTAGTCTGTCTATTTCCCCACATATTGGATAAGCTGCATATCCTAATTAATCAACAGCCTATGTCTTTCTACCCCCCCAACAGAATCCAGAATTGCCTTATGTCTGTCCCATGCATTCTTGAATTCACCCATTGTTTTTGACCCCATGACCTCCACAGAAAAACTGTTCCATGTGTTCACTACCCTCTCTATGAAAAAATGCTTCCTCACATTGCCCCTGAGCTGCACCCCTCTATCTTCAAATTTTGTCCCCTTCTTCTTGCATATCTCTTTTTCTGAAAGATGCTACCCTCTTGGACTTTGTTTATTCCCTTGAGGTACTTGTAAGTTTCTATCATGTCCCCCCTCCCTCCTTTCCTCAAGGGTATACATATTAAACTCCTTTAGTCTCTCTTTGTATGGCTTCTGTTGCAGACCCTGCACCATTTTAGTTGCCCTCCTCTTGACTGCCTCCATCTTGTCTAGGTCCTTACAGAGATGAGGTCTCCAGAACCGCACGCAGTACTCTAGATGGGGTCTCACCAACTGTCTGTACAGAGGGATAACAACTTTTTGTTTTCTATTGGTGATGCCTCACCCTAAACTTCTCAGTATCCCCCCAGCCATCCTTACTGCCTTCTCACATTGCTTGCTTACCTTTAGGTCATCTGATATGACTACCCCCAGGTCCCTTTCCATTTTTGTATTGTTAATACCTCCCTTACTCCTCACTCCTTTAAGATAAGAGTGACAACAGAAATAGCATCACAGGGATGGTCCTCTGAGGAGATAAAGTAAAAAGGTAGATGGGCCTCTAATTGCTTTAAGAGGTATGTATGAAACATGGTAAAACAACAACACTAACCTCATCTCTTTTCTTTCCCATACAGGAACAGGGAACAGAAGAATTGCATGGTTGATTGTTATACGGGAACTGAAGGGAAAAGGTAGAAACATGGGGGGGCAGTGGGGGGCATCTGGGGGGGATAAGAGCAACAGTACATGCTATTCACTGTTTCTTATATCTTAACAGGGCAAAGAAGGAGGTTGAAAGTGTGGATTGCTGACACTCTTTCATATGTTGGGCCAAAATATGGATGTCCAGGAGGCTTGGGGGAAGACAGCTGTGTCAAGACCCATCAAAACTTAAGTTGACCTGGAAAGGAGTATGGGGGATGCAATGGTCCCAGCTGCTGATGTTGCTGAAGGAAATGAAGGCTGAAAATCTGAGACCAGACATGGTCATCATACACCTGGGCAGCAATGATTTAGGAACACAGCCTTGGCTGGACATTTTCTTTCAAATAAAGAGCGATATTGCTAAGATTAAAGAGTGGTGGCTGGATGTCACTTTGGTTTGGTCCAAGATAATGCCCAGAAGAGTGTGGCATCAAGCTCAATGTCAAAGTCTATTTAAAAAGCAAGTAGGTAGGTGAACACTAGGGTAACAGCTTTATTCATGGCAGCAGGGGCCTTTGTATCAAGAGGTTGATAGAGAAAGGTATAGATGAATACTACAGGGGGTACAGAGTTCACCTCTCTGGGATGGGCTTGGCCTTCTTTAATTTGGAAACTGCCAATGCCATTGACTTATGAAAGAAAGAGAGAGACAGATTTCCTAAAAAAGATAAAGTAACTCGCATCACTGGGACTGAGATTCAAGGGGAGTAGATAACAAGGGGGAAGCCCACCATCCATTACAAGCATTAGGTGGGCTAGTGGAAGAAAAGGGGAAGGGGAGGCAGAGGGAGAGGGCATTAGTGGGCACATAGGGCCTTTAGGACCATGAAACAGAAGAAGGTATGAGTGTAAAATCCTACTTTGACATAAGAAAAATGAAGAGAATGGCCCCCGGATGTACATCTGGGGTGGAGAAGAGAGGAAATGACATTAATAACATGTATAATGATTGAATGTAAAAATGTAATAGAGAATTAGATTCATGTAAATATTATCTGTTGAAAATATTGGTTGATGTTTTTTAGTTCAAGTAAGATAATTGCCAGTCTGAGCACCCACAGAACTGTTGTCTGTGTATCATTTGAGAGGGTGGGGATCTGGGGACAAGGTGGCTTGCCTGATTGAGAGGAAAGCCCTTTTGTCAACAGGCTCGCCTATCGACCTGGTGCTCACAGAAGGGAGAGGGGTGGGATTGGGGGTCCTGGTCTGAAAAGGGACAGGAAATAATATAAATATAGAAAACACCTTGAGGGGCATGGCTAGATGAGGTTACGAAGGGAATAAGGTGGTATAGGAGGGGATTAGTGACATCATAATTAAGAAAAGAATGGGATTGGGGGAAAAACGGGAGAGAGAGGTCTGAGCGAGGGGGGTTTAAAAGGTTGGGCAAGAGGAGAGGAGCCCACAAAATGTTGCTATCTTGCTTGACTGCCACCCTCCCAACCCTGAAAGGGAAAGAAGTGAATTGGAAAGTAAAAGGAGGGAGCCTGCTGAAGGTGTACAGCAGGGCGGCAGGGCATGCCAAAGGTGGATAGCATGAATAGAAACAACTAAGGAAGAAATGGAGAGGTGGAGGCGGAGGCGGGGCATCAGCAGGCACAAAAGGCCCTTAGGATCCCAAAAGAGAAGAAGGGCTTGCGTGTACACTCGTACCCTGACATAAGAAAAATTAGGAGAATGGCCTCTGGATATACATCTTAGGGGAGAAGAGATGACATTAATAACATGTATGATGATTTGAATATAATAATGTGATTTAGAATTGGATTCATGTTAATATGTTGAAAATATTAGTGGATGTTCTTTAATATGAGTAAAATAATTGCCAATCTGAGCACCCACACAGCTGTTGGCTGTGTATCGAGAGGAGGTATCTGGCGACAATTAGTTTACTAATAAGCAGATGTCAGATATACAGATAGTTGGCTGAATGGCAGTATACATGCCTGCTCTTCAAAATGGCAGTTTGCATTCTTTTTTGTTTATATTTCAAGTAAGAAAAAAAAAAACTATTTTACCATTTGATTGACACACTTACAGGCTACACATGATGGGGAGATACTGCACTCCAGGGATTAAATGCACCCTCTTGTTGCCAAGATACTCAGGCAATATCTTGGTAATTCTTAACACTAAGATTGGGCATTCAGTCTTTGGATTATGCATTACTTTCTTGCAAATCATCATTTCATGTGTTCACCTCATATTGAACTTGATCAGTGTACATTTCATTTGCATTTCATGCACACACAATAGCTCATGCACTTCAGTGTAGCTTTGCTTTAAACCACATCCTATTGTTTGCACTAAGGACTGGAACCAAAGGTTAAATAACTTGCTCAGTTTCACAAAATGGGTAAGTGGCTCTTGTGAGATTTAAAGATGGAGGCCCTCATTCACAATTCTACAGTCTAACTACTAGACTACACTGGCTTAATTCATGCCATATAAAGTGTTAAGTATTCTTTACATGCATGTTCAAATGTTTTTATTTCTGTGTAATACTGTATGTGTAGATAACATGTATTAAATACTTCTTCATGCAATGTACTGTAAATTGCTTCAATATGTTCCTTAGGTATTTTCTGTTGTTTCTCAGTGGGAGTAGAAATCTTTCTGCAGATTGTAGGTAGGCTTTCAGTATGTTTGTGGACTCATGGATCTTATTTTGAAGTTGAGTTTGGTTATGAACAGCCAAAATCAGTACTATACACTACAACTGATGTGTCTCTGTTTTTCTGGTACAGCTGTTGCAACACACATTAAAGGAGAATCATTTATTCCTTAATTGTAACATTGGCAATGTTTCATCTGACTGTGGAAGAAAATTCTATTTATTCTAACGAGGGGTGTGGGGTGAGCATTATGAGGCTGGAGGCACACATAGGGCTGTATTTCCTTGTAGTTAGATCAACAAAGGTAACACAAGGCCTGGAGACCTATAATTCTGTTATTTAACTATAGTATCTTAATTGCATTTTAAATAAAAAAAAGTTAAAAGTTAATTTCTAATTTTTATATTGTACATGGGTTCTAGTTACTAGCCAACCCCCTATAGAATTTTGTATGACAATCTGTAGCCTTCATTTCCAACCATTGTTTTAAATTTTGTTTTTGTAATGCATAGTAGGTCTTACAAGCATATTGTGAATGTTTGCATGGCAGCAATCAACACTCTTCATCCGTAACACATAATTAGTTATTTTATTGGTTTTATACTGTGCACCTCCTTGTTTCCTAGACAACTGATTGCTAAAAAATAGTCTCTCTAGATCTGGTAAAATATACTAAGCTAAATGCACAGTTTCAGGCCTTCATTAACTATTAACTATTGTTACCAGTGATTGTTCAATGAACTCTCAAACATTAACTGTCTACAATATCATTATTTAGAGTATATAAGTATGATAGGGGTATCCTGTTGGCAACAGCAGAAACATCAAATAATAGGAGAAAGAAATTAGGTGGCTGTTGAAAAGTGAGTCTGTATAGTCTAGAACATTGCCATCATTTATTTCCCAGTGCTAATAGGCAGGCTATTTGATTGTCACATATGGTATGCCATCTTTAGTATGAATGATACGCTGACTATTTTAAGATTATTAGATTTCTACATTTTATGCGAATTAGCAACTGTAGTTCCATTTGGTTTTCTAAAGCAAACAAAGAGGGTTCACATTTATTATTAGTTTTAATGCTGTGACAGTGGGCTGATTTATGCTTTTTCTTTTAATAACTGTGATGCAAAAACTGCTAAACCAGATCATGGATTCATACCATGGATTTATAGTGTTTTGACTGGTTTCTTTCTTTTCCTTCTCTTTCCATTTTTCTTTGCCTTTTATACTTTTTACTTTTAATCTGTCCATTTAAACTATTTTGATATGGAGGGGCTTCAGACTCATAGATAGACAGACAGACACACGGATAGATAGATAGATAGATAGATAGATAGATAGATAGATAGATAGATAGATAGATAGATAGATAGATAGATAGATAGATAGATATTGTTAATATTATATTAATGAAACACTAGTGAAGATGCAAGTGACAAGCAAAAAACAAGCATTTGGCAATGCCAAATGTGTTCCTTTTCTATTGCTGTTGTAACAGGTCATGCTTGTACACATTTTCTATATATTTACCTGGCATAGATCAGATGAGATGCAATATCTCATTTTCAGTGGTGTCCTGCTTTTACTAATTTTTAAACTGTATTTTCCCAGAGAAGGCCAGCTGAAAGACAATATCTCTTTTCCAATGGGCTCCCACATTTTGCCCCCAAACTTCCAACAGTCTTTTTATGATCTGACATTATGATCAAGACAGGTGGGATTTTTTAAATCTCATTTGAAAATGTGATTTAGAGGTGTGGCTTTGAAGACACATTTCTGAGGGGATTTGAAAAATTATACCTGTCATGTTCAGGAGGTGGGGTAACATAAGGGATATGTTGAACATTAAAGGCACAACTTTGAAAAAAATTAAAGTTATGAGTAAACAATGATACAATTCAATCTTTCTTCATGATAGGGTTAAAAAATCATGAGATGACGAGAAAACATGGCTATTTTGAAAATGTGGGTTCAGATCACGTGTTGCCCTGGAGAGAGTAGCAGCAGTGCACCGCAGCTCCACTTGCTAGTACAATTACAAATCGGTTTTCTGCTAAAAATTAGGTAAAAGCAGTTTTCACCTTCTCTGAATAGATAAGGTGCTGAAGGGAGTAATTGGTAGTATTGGAGGTAGAGAGAAAGACAGCATGTCGGAGCCATCGGAAGACCAAGAAGATGAAGTCGCGGTGGGGCTAGAAGCCAAAAGGCCCCGCAGAAGCACTTCTCCGGAATCGGAAAAAACAGCAAATATACAGTATTTGGCATATGACCAAATGCAGGAAGACATCGGCACGATTAAATCTGCCTTATTTACTTTAATAGTGGAGTTTAAAGAGTGGAAAGGCTCATTGTCGGGACTGGGCACTCGGATAGGGGATGCGGAAACCAGAATTGCATCGGTAGAAGACCATGTTTCAATGTTGGAGGCAGATAATGTGGATTTGAAGAAATCAATGAAAAGAATGGAAACTAAAATTGATGATCTGGAAGGGAGATCTAGGTGAAATAGCCTAGTATTATTAGGCCTTCCAGAAGGCGATGAAGGTAGCAACGTCATTGCCTTCATGCAAAAGCTCTGTGTGAGGATCGCGGGCTCTTCACCTAACGGGCCCATTTATGTTATAGAACACGCACATAGAGCGATCAGGCCAAAACCAGAGCTAAATAATCCCCCAAGACCATTAATATTTAATGTGCTTAACTATCTGGACAGAGACCACATCTTAAAAGCAGCCAGAAAAGTGGAAAGAATTGAATGGGAAGGGAAGCGCCTGAGAATAGTCCCAGATCTGACCTACAAAGTAAGGCAGGAACGAGCAGCCTACCACCCAATCCAATCGAAACTTTGGGGTGCTAAAATTCACCATAGAACCTTATATCCAGCCTGACTAGAAGTCTCCTTGCAGTCTGGGGTTCAGCGCTATGAATCGGCAGAACAAGCAATGGCGGATTTGGCAATCCGACTCCCTCAACTATTTGGTAAAGGGGACTGATTATGGTGGACTTTGGCAACAAATAAAGGACTGGGGTATTCTGGACAAGAAAAAATACTGGATTTAGTCTTTACATAGGACTGATTCGAATTAGCCTGCTGGGAAATCAAGATGATCACAGCATCCTCATATTCACAGGAAGGCAATACAGGAGGAAGGAATAATGAAGGAACCCCTTTCTTTTCTTTACAAGGATGCAGAGACTGGGGCAGTTGGGGAGGAGAGCGGGAGGTTTCGTCCTGGGGGATTTTAATTTTGGTGATGGAGGATATCAACTCTTATTTCGTTTATCAGTACGGTTGGCAAAAAAGCTTAAAAGGGGAAAAGTGGTGATGGGTTGACACCGTGTGGCTGCAAATGGTCACTGCAGTCTATTGGAGGATCATTAAAAATTGTATAGAAATATAAAAAAGTGACATTTTTTTTCAGGAAAATGCAGAGTTACTGTGAAATTAATAGCTAGCCACAGAGAAGATGGTTATAAATAACATGAACTGATGTTGGGGTTTGAATAGGGGAATCCAGGTAGAAAAGAGATAAGTAACAGAGAATTAGCTCTCTATAGTTTATAGCAAAGGGGATAGAAGGTTAGAGGGTTAGAGGAGGCAGAGAAAGCTGGCAAAGTGGGAAATAGAGGGGATGGGATAGAATTATAGGGAAGATAAGATTATATCAAGCAGAAACACCTCCACATCTGGACTGTTGCTCATTGTTTGTAGTTTATTTTTAGAAAGTAGTCATTGGTGTTATGGTTTATCAGAGGCTATGGAGACCACAGCGGGGCTGCTCTTTTTGGGGCATGGCAGATAGAATGTTAGGGAGCGGGCATTTGGCCTGGGTAGATAAGCAGGAGGAAAGGGGAATTAAGGCATGGGGTGGGGAAGGGGAGGGAAAAAGGGAGTGAGATAGAATGTTAATATAGTGAAAAATGTCATCCTATTCAGGACTCAGATATATATCTCAATTAATACGAAAGGAAAACAAAAGGGAGGAATATGGGGAGTTGGAAAGTAATATCTTGGAATATCAAAGGGGGGAAGGATAACACAAAAAAATATGTTATATTGCGACATCTTAAGAGATACCAACCCCATATCGTTATGTTGCAGGAGACTCATGTAACGACAGAGAAATTAAATCAATTATGTAAAGCGTGGGTGGGACAGGTAATCGGGTTTGGAAACAACCATAGAAAGGTGGGAGTGGCCATTTTGATTCACATATTGGTGCCATTTAAAGAAATTGAAAAGTGGCAAGATCCCGGAGAGATTTGTTTTCATACGTGGGAGTTTAGCGGGGATTGATGTGATGTTAGGTTCCATTTATGGGCTGAATCATGACACCCCTGAATTTTTTCCATCAATAGAGGCCATAATAGCGGGATTGCCCAATATGCCGTGTCTCCTTGGAGGAGATTGGAATTTGGTATATGAAAATGATATGGACAGATTGTATAGTAAACGAGTGGGCCTTACACCAGCACAGAGGGTGCTCAGAGAACTGATGTTAAATTCAGGTATCACAGACCCTTGAAGGCTTAGAAATCCGGAGGTTCATGAGTACATTTTCTACTCTGCACCACATAAGGTGCTTTCAAGAATAGATTTTTTTCTTATTAGCACCTTTGCTCTAACAGGTGTAGAGGATGTGGGGATATACCCAAGAATTTTGTCTGACCATTTTCCGATTTGGCTGAGGGTGAGACTTTCCCAATATAGGAAGACATCTAGATCATGGTCATTAAACACTCAACTACTGTTGAAGGAGAACCGGGTAGAAAGGATAAGAGATTTTATAGAAATTACTTGGAAAAACAATTATACTTCTATCCAAAAAATAGATGTTCTATGGGGCGCCCTAAAAGTGACGTGGAGGGGGGAATTGATAAGAATGGCCACAGTCAGGAAACGTCAAAGGACCAAGGAAGTAGAGTGGTGGTTGGAGCGTATTTATAATTTGGAAAAATTGCATGGAACTGATTCAGAGGAACAGGTATGGGGAGAACTTCAAGCATTTAGGGCGAAATATGCCTCTCATATATTAAATGTTAATACAAGAACCAATGCAAAGTGGAAAGTCAATTATATAGCGTATGGGGAGAAGGCAGGAAGATTATTAGCAAACAAACTCAAGCAACAGAGGGAGACAAGGTGGGCATCTGATTTAAAGATAAAGACACAGAACAACTCACTTCGGACCCGTTGGCAATTACTAGGATATTCAGGGACTATTACCAGGGCTTATATACAGCTTCAGAAAAACAGGGAGATTACAAAAATAAATTGGAGGAATTTCTATAAGACTTGACATTGCCAAAGTTAAATATAGAACAACAGAACTACCTGGTAGGTAACATAAAATTACAAGAAATATTAGATGCAATTGATAGATTACAGGAGGGCAAAGCCCCAGGTCCTGACAGCTTCCCTCTGGCCTTTTACAAAACTTTTAGAAAGGAGTTAGCTCCTTATCTGCAGGAATTATTTAATTATTTATTTGAGGCTCCTTTAAAAGAATCTGCTGTATTTGAAGCCAGAATAGTAGTATTACTGAAGCCGGGAAAAGATCCCTCAAGTCCTGGTAATTACAGACATATTTCTTTACTTAACATGGAAGTTAAATTGTTGGCAAGTGTTTTGGCACACAGGCTAAAACAGGTCTGGGATGCGTTGATAGGGCCAGGTTTTGTTGCAGAGAGATATTCGATGACCTGTTTAGGAAAATCTGTCACTTGGTGTCCACATCCAGGGATTCCGACACTGATATGGTGTTGGTGTCCCTGGACGTGGAAAAAGCTTTTGACAGAGTCAACTGGGAGTTTTTATTTGATCTATTGCCTAGATATGGTATTCCTACTGATTTCATTCAATGGGTAGAGATACTTTGTCGTTCCCCATCAGCGAGAGTGCTGTGTAACGGAGCCATTTCTTATATTTGCTGTTGACTAGAGGTACAAGACAGGGGTGTCCTCTGTCCCCAATGTTATTTAATTTATATATTGAGCCATTAGCTCTGAAAATAAAATCTTCAAATTTAGTCTGGGGAATAAGGATAGGAACAGAGGAATATAAATTATCTATGTTCGATGACGATATTCTCCTACACTTATCATTGGCATCCATCACTACAATTGGCCTTGGATATTATACAAAAGTTTAGTGAGATATCAGGTTATAAATTGAATTTAACTAAAACAGCGATATTAGCATTAACCCCTACCTGTACTAAGGCCATGATAGAGGAATTAGGATTATGCTGGGCTCCCAAGTCAATTTCCTTTTTAGGTATAGAAATCCCCAAGGACTTAGGGAAATTAAAATCTTTAAATTTAGATCTGGTAGTTTTGCAAATGCAACAAGACCTCAAAAGATGGCAAAACCTTTCTCTGTCTCTTTGGGGAAGGGTAAATATACTCAAAATGGTTATTTTCCCTTGGCTGATGTACCCATTATCAATGTTGAACTTGGCTCTCCCGCTAAGTTGGTTTAAAAATGTGGATGGGATATGGTCTGACTTTTTATGGCAGGGAAAGAAACCAAGAAGAGCCATTCAAAAATTAAAAAGACCAAAGGAGCGGGTTGGGGGGTCTTAGTATCCCCAACTTATTCCTCTATTATTTGGCCTTCCAGGGTAGTAAATATTTTCAATGGATAAATCCACAAAGTAACAAGAGCTCTAAACTGGCCTGGTTACAAATAGAGAGACATTTAACAAGTAAATATAAGATAGCATTAGCATCCCTGCTTTTCATGCAGAGCAAGAAAATTCCACAGAATTTGAGGAATACACCAATAGCATGGTTCGTGAGAGCCCACAATCAACTATGCAGTAATCTGAAATTAAGCCACACCTCTGACTTGGGGCAATCCATCTTTAATCATTTAAATTTGACAATAGATGGCAGAGTTATCACCCTAAATTTTTGGAGAGAATGGGGTGTGACAAAGTTATCAGAGATAATGACAGAAAGAGGTTTTATCTTACCCTCACAGTTTAAGCAGACCTTTCAACTTCAGATACTGCCAATATTTAAATTTCTCCAGATTAAACAATGTATACTGAAGGCATTGAATAAACCCCCCTGGTTCTCAAAGGCGATAAAGTTTTCACAGAAATGGCAGAAATGACCATTCAACCTAGGCCAATAGCCAGATTATATAGAAAAATGAGGTCTATGGTTGATAAGGATGTAAGATTTATAGCCCCATATTGGCAGATGGCCATGAATCTGTCTTTATGACTCGGTGCAATGGGAATCAATATGGTCCAATAATTATAAGTTTATTAAACAGGACATGCTCCGATTGATAAGATTCAACATATTACATAATTTGTATGTCACTCCGGTTAAAATAAATTTGATAGGGAGACAACATTCTTCAGTTTGCCCAAAATGTACCCAGGAGCTGGGCACGCTTAGACACATGAGCTGGGCTTGTCCTAAGATCCAAGGCTTTTGGTCAGAAATTAAAGAGTTTTATAGCCCATTGTTTGGGGGAAACAGTTATTTTACCATTGAGATATGTGTATTGGGCCACCTCTCAGTGGATATTCCAAAGTAAATTCAAATATTACTTGACTTTAATATCAGCTGTGGCATTGCTCCTTATAATGAGGTACTGGATAAAAGAGAATTAGCCCTCTTTGGGAGAATGGATTACAGAAATGTACAATGCTATTAATGTGGAAAAAGCGATAGGCTAACAGTACCATTCCTTAGGATCATTCAGTGAGAAGTGGGAGCAAGTCACAGCCTACGTAGCTGAGAGGTGGGAGAAGGTGTGGAAGAGTCATGGCTCCAACTCCTCTTGATGTAACCAAAAAAACGCATGCAAATATGGAAAATCAAGTGAAATGTATTAATTGATAATAATACTGACATTTTTCAAGATATGAAGTCCTGAAGGGGTGGGTTGTTTGAACAGAGGGTGGGTGGGGTGGGGAAGGAGGGGTAGAGGGGAGGGAGAGGGAGGGATTAGGGTTTATTTTGGGATGTTGTTTTTTCCCTCTTTTTTTCTCCTTTGGTTTGTTTTCTTTTTCCTTTTTATTCTCTTTTTACTTGTTTTTTTTTTTTTAGTATTATTTATAATTCTTTTTATTTATTCTTGCATTGTCATTGAAAAGCTCAACACAACTTTCTTTTTTAAAATGTACGTGTTGGACTGGATATGTCTAATAAAGCTTATTAAGTGGCAAAAAAAAAAAAAAAAATGTGGGTTCAAAATATTAAAAATTACCAAAATGTCTAGCATGTGTTAAAAAAATGTCAACCTACACTCATAGCTTTGTGTTTTTTAATATTGTTACCCCACGTTTTCAATACAACCTTCTTATGACCCAACCTCAGAACAAGGGCAGGGAAAATGTTAAAATTCTGCCATAAAGTATGTTTGCACCACAAGTGTGAAAACACATTTTGGCCAGAATTTGACAAAAAAATGAAAGCTGTCACGTTAGTGAGGTAGTTTGAAAAAATGGCTATGTTTAACATTTGGGGTCAAAATTTTAAAAAGTACCAAAGAAATAAGCGTGCATTGGAAAATGTCAATGTATGCTCAAAGCATTATTGTTTTTTAATATTTTCACCCTAAACTTTCAACATAGCCATCTTTTGACTCTATCTCATGAACTAGAGGGTAGAAAATGTTCAAATCCATCCCAAAAGCTGATTTTGTGCAGTAGGTGTGAAATCACCTTTTGGGATGGATTTGCATTATTTCATGGCCTTTTTCAATAGGTGCTGTCCATAAAAATATTTAAAAAATGACCAAGTTATGAAGACAAATTCAAAAACCTCCTGAAATACATTGAACCACATTCCTGATTTGGCATTGACAAGTGAACAAATGTCTCCAGTCCAGAAAAGATTATAGCGTTGGACCCCCAGTAGGTAAATAAGGGGGTGCTAAGTGTGAGGGTAATGACATTGTTGTGCTGGTAATGGCTGCAGACATTGATGGACTGTTTTCTTTCTGACACGATGTATAAAAATAGAAAAAGCCTACTGTCAGGTACTGACACTGAGGATTGAGCAATCCAGTGTGGGTGTTATGTTTTGCAGCATGGAGGTGTGAGTTCCCCAGTGTCACACAGTGAAAACATGTGGGTGGGGTACTAGCCTGAATCAGGGAATAGGCAGCCCATTGTCTGAAAATTAAGAAGGGGATGAAATGGGAGGGATACTTGGCCAAGTGTGGGAGGGATTTCTTTTAGGTTGGGGGTAAGACAACAGCAGGCTGTTCATGAGGCTTATCAGCTCTGCTAGTTGGACAGCTCATGCAGTTCAAAGGAAAAAGGTGCCCTCTGAATGGATCAGCTCTTTTAGTTTACCTACATGAAGATTTCACCCAGCAAGACCAGAAGTGTGTCATGATCAACCTGACTGGTGATTGGTATGACACTGTCAACCCCTTTCTAACTGCCCTGCATTGGGTGGAAAGTGACACATTTCACAAAACCCACAATCATGCCAATATGTTCATTTTGCAAAAGCACAAGGGTGAACATAATGATATCTTTTAACAAGTTCACAAGATTATCATGCTATCTTGTGAGTTGAATGTCTCACAGATGTTGTCTCATCACACTGGGTGTATCAAAATGGAGGATGCGGTCACTACAGTGACACCAGCACATCGAAACTCCCACAATGAATCCCACCACCACGCCTATATAGGAGCAGACTCAGGTCACTGCAGGTTGGCCAAGAGGGAGAGAACTGAACATCCAATAAGTGGTGTCCTCTCCCTGGGAAGGAAGACAAGTTGTGCTGCGCAAGCACTGCCATGACATGAACATGATGGGATGGCAGATGGAGTGACTTAGGAAGGGATGATCAGGAGCATGTGCATAATACATGTACACCTTCATGCCCACATACTACTGTGTCTTGCATGCCACCAGTCAGGAGAAATCATGATGCCAGTGGATGATTCCCAGCTTGCCTACTGGCCTGGGCTGCCTTCCAAGGCCACCTTATCTATACGCGGTCATTGGGGAAGAAAATGGAAACTCCCCCTCCTGGACCACCATGGATGTTAATCCATTTGAGATTACAGTGTTAGTCCTGGTCCTGGGGGTTACAGTCGCTGGTTAATGCACTAGTTCCAATGAGAGAAAAGATGATACAAATAAATAACATGTGAAGATAATTATATGTATTGCTGTACCTAGTACAAACAGTGGCATGCACACAGGACTAAGCAGGCCAAACTCTTTCATGTAAGAAGGCAGAATTCCTGTCCGGGGAGATTGCTGCTGCTAGGAACCGACCGGCTTAGTTGTTTCGAACTGTGGACAGGCTGTGCAACCGAGCCTGTGTAGAAGTTCGGAGAGCTTTTTCGCAATTAGAGTGCGAGGAGCTCGCTCACTTCTTCGCTAATAAGGTGGCTGATATCAGGGCGAATCTGCATCCTGCGGCTTCTAAGCGGGATGCAGTTGAACAGCGTGAGTTCACAGTGCCTCAATTTTCGTGGTGTTCCTTTAGCAGACCTGATTTCATAGATGTCATGAGAATTATTCATGGTATGCACCCTACGAGCTGTAGTTTGGATCCTGGAACGACTTCCCTAATATTGGGTTGCTGTGACATCATCGGTCCAATCCTTGTGCAAATAGTCTGGTGCTCCCTGGACTCGGGTGAGTTTCCTAGCTCCCTGAAAGAAGCAGTGGTGACACCGCTCTTGAAGAAAGCTACCTTGGACCGAGACTGTTTTTCAAACTACAGACCCATCTCTAACCTACCCTTCATTGGGAAGGTGATTGAGAAAGTAGTGGCGGTCCAATTGGAGTACCATTTAACCATCCATGACATATACTAACCCTTCCAATCCAGTTTTCGTAAAAGACATAGCACTGAGACTGCACTGGTTCGGGTGCTTAACAATCTGTTGAGGGTGAGAAACCAGAAGAGACGTTCAATTCTAGTTCTTCTTGATCTCTCTTCAGCTTTTGACACTGTGGATCACGTGGTGTTGTTATCACGCCTGAGGCAGATCTGTGGAATATCGGGAACCGTCCTTGGATGGTTCACCTCATTCCTCACTGGGAGATCACAAAGAGTTGTGTCGGGGATTTTTTCCTTTGGCCCAATTCGTTTGTTGTGTGGGGTGCCTCAGGGTTTTGTGCTATCTCCCATGTTATTTGCCGTGTATATGCTGCCCCTCGGAGACATTATAAGACGGTATAAGCTGAGGTTTCATTGCTATGCAGATGATACCCAGCTATACCTGTCTTTTGCCCCTGACCAGGATGGAGCTGTCTCGGTGTTTAACAACTGCCTGAAAGAAATCCAGGATTAGATGGATTCTAGTTGGCTGAAGTTGAACTCAGAAAAGACAGAGGTTTTGGTTGTGGATCCGAGTTGTCAGACAGAGAGGTCGCCTGTTGGTACTCCCTCAGGAATTTTTCTTGGGGCTGTATCACTTCCAACCTCTGAACGGGTGCGTAACCTAAGGTTTATCTTAGATGACAGGCTGACACTACAGTCACAAGTGTCAGTGGTTGTCAAGACTTCCTTTTACTATCTTAGGAATATCGCTAGAGTGAAACACCTTGTTCCGTCTGACTCGTTACCAACGTTGGTCCACGCCTTTGTGTCCTCACGCTTAGACTACTGCAACGCCCTGTATTTTGGGCTTTCTGGGGTTGAAATACGCTGCCTCCAGCTAGTGCAGAATGCAGTAGCATGGGTTTTGACTGGAACAAGCAGGTCTTGCCACATCTCCCCGGTGCTGTGCGATCTGCACTGGCTTCTTGCTAGGTGGCGGATCACCTTCAAAGTCTGTTTATTGACTTTTAAAGCCCTACATGATCAGGGTCCAGCTTATCTGAAAGATCTCCTGGTTTCTTACTGCCCGGGCCGAGTACTCCACCCGCCCGATGAGGGGTTGCTAGAGATCCCAAGAGTGAGCCTAAATTCATCTGGTTGCAGAGCTTTCTCTTATGCTGCTCCCACTCTTTGGAATTCTCTACCCCGTCGGTTGCGGCAGTGCACCTCCATGGAGGAGTTTAAGAGGGATTTAAAAACTTATTTGTATCAGCCTGCCTTTTTAGATGATCGATTGTGATGTATTATTCTGAGATTAAAGTTTTTATCTGTGTTTTATCTGTGTTTTATTATGTTTGTACAGCGCCTCGGAAATTTGAAAGGCGCTTTAGAAATAACATTTATTATTATTATTATTATTTTCAAGTGTGCATGGTGCTAACTGTCCATAATCTTGACCCTGCTACTCATTAGAAATGTCATGCATCCATTTCACACTTGTCCCATCAGGACGCATTCTGATATGAACCCACATCTCTTTATTAAGCTGCTTTATTTCTTTCTGTATAGAAACAATGGATATCACATTGAGTATATATGTGAGATAGTAAGGTTCAGGGTCATCCATTTGAATAAATGTACTGTAGACCATGCAACTCTTTTTGCCCACTACTTTTTCCACCTGAAGTACCATACAGTACATCTGAGCAGGACTATTGAAGTGTGATAGGGAGGGACAGGCCCCAACATCACCAAGTGAGCCTGTAGCTCAGTGGTTAGAGCACTGGCTTGTATTCCTGGGGCCTGGGTTCAGTTGCCAGTAGGTCACATTATTTTTCCATCTCACTACAATCTGTGACAATTGAAGCTGGAATTTCAAAGACTATCACATCACTGCAAATGGACCAACACTGTGGTTCACCCTGCTTTGCCTGCATAATTGACACCTACAGTATATGATATCTACTCTAAGCTCTGCACCTGTCAGTTTTTGCATTCCTACAGTGCATTGCTTCACATGTTACTGTACTGTAACTTTCTTCTTGCAATGGACAAGACATTGTGTTATGGGGAAAACTATAGGCCTGCTGTATTGGATACTTTTGAGGAGAACTTGGTCAAATGCTGCTAGGAAGGAGAGTGATAGCCCAGCAGTTTCAAGATGCTTTGTTTATACAAAAAAAGAACTTAGAAGGCACCCTAAAAAACCACAGTGCCAAAATCTAAGATAATTAAAACTGAATTTAGTTCATTCCATGCTTAATTAAAAATAGAATGTTCAATACCGACTAAAATAAGAATTGTTTTCTACATGTACTATAGAAAACAATATTTTATAATACAGAAACATGTCCTGGTTGATATCACAGTTTGGAATACAGTGGGAGGCTGGCAGCAGGGTTAAGCAAGAAGACCTGGGCACAGAAGAACATCAGTGTGTGGAGGGTCAGAGATGTACATTAAAATCATTCTCCTAAAAATGATTCTTAATGTTGTGTTTTTTTCACTGTAGTGTAAGGTTACTGAGGTCTTCCATCCTGACCATGAGGATGGCAGCAGGAGGGACACTGCCGATGAACTGATGCAGAAGGAGTAGACTAGGCCCAACTCTATGACAGAGATGATGCCCGACTAGGTGAACAGGTAAACAATGATTAACAAAACATGACTGGAGAAGACGATGAGGACAGTGAAGCATTTGTTTGAGTGTCCTAGAAGGCCCTTGAAAGCCCCACAAGGAGAAGTGCCTGATCAGTAATGCAGTGCAGAATACAAAGGAAAGGCTGCAGTCAATTTAAGCAGATGCTGGCTCTGCTTCTTTTGATGATACAGCCGCAGGAGAAGCAGCAACAGAAGTAGAAGTGAATGATGCCAGAGCACAGCAGTGAGGGCCATCATCATGTTGTTTCTCACAGATGCTCTGTACAGAATCAGACTAGCTAGTCATCATCAGCCAGAGAACAAAGGCAAGTGGCTCACAAGCCCCTTCCCCACAATGGAACTCAAATGTTCCACTTATGCTATTGGCTAATATTAACTGATTAAAAGAGCACAAAATAGAGTAACTGTGCTAACCTCAATTCCTACTAATGAGCAAGTAGACTATAATCAAACATTGAAAAGCAAAAAAGCCATTCACAGAGTCAGTGGTGGACCTCTGGTGAACCATAGTCAATCATGCACAGATAGCTTGGCTCAGCAGTCAGACTGCCACACAAAAGAAGTCCAAACATGGCAAAACTGATGCAAAACCTTTAATAGGCAAATGATGAAAGGTAAAAGCAGTGACTTGAGACAGGTTACAGAGATGTTCCATAAGGGAGGTGTGACCATTGGTCTATCCCTATCCATTGTACTGTACTCAACAAACTGCAGATCATTTGAACTGCGGCAAACTTCACCAGTTTTGAACTTTAAAGTCTGCATAATGACTATTGGGGAGTTCACAATGCTGTAGCTCAAATGTACAAATCTGTAAGCTTATTTCCCATCACTCTTGGTAGACAAGACCAGCCAATATACAGTCACTATTGCCCCATACTCTTTATTTGGGGGCAAAGAGGGTAAAGACTGTAGGATTTGGGCATTGAGCCCACTAAGGTAATGAGACCAGGGTACCAGGATTGTAAGGGGAATGAAAAATAAAGACATATAAGTTGGAGGTGGCAATTACATGCTAACCAGTTGTATAACAGGCATTTCACTATAAAAATCATGTTTGCCAGTTTCCCATAATGGAGCAAGATAGGGGGTTAATTATGCAGTTGCCACTGATAACTGAAGAAAAGTTGCTAAAGCTAATTGAGGAACTTACAGTGAGGGGGTACTCTTATTTAAGATGGTGTCAAGTGGGAAATGGTGCTATTAGTCCACCAGTTTTCATAGTAAAGATACAGTATAGAGGGATCAGAAGCAGTCACGGGTCCAGCAGAAAGCTTTTGTATGCGTGGGTGGGGTGGGGGTGGGGTTGGGTGATGAAGAGATTAGCTCTGTTCTCCCAACAGAAGGGGAAAGATGTTTTGTTACTGTTGCTTGTCTTTGTTATTGTTTTATAAATATGAATATCCCAAAGTAGTAACTATTATTCATTTTTATATCCTGAATAATGAATAGCCCATTATACTGGGTGTTTGGGAAGACATATTTATAACTTGCAGTCATAGTAATTTGATTACCATATTGAGCACCAGAGGGTGAGATTTGTGCAGCTGAATGACAGGGGTGGGGATTCATTTTTAAACAACAGTAGACTTTATATGTATGTTATGTTTCAGAGTTTGGAGAGATTATGCACTTGTTGAGCAACTAGTGGCCATACTGATTATAGCAAGTTTATTTTAGTTTGCAGTTAGTAAGCTAGTATAAGAATATTGGCATGTGACAAGGTGTTAGCATGGCTCAGTTGGTGATACATTTCCCCGTGGGCCAGAAGACCATGGATTCCAGTCTCACACTGGGATTAGGTTCATACCATAAATGCTGGCCCCCAAGTGCAATACTAAGGAGAAGCTGTACTGTCTGGGGGTGGCATTCTTTGGATGAGATGTTAAACTGAGGTTCTGTCTGCCCTTTCTGGTAGTTGTTCAGAAGGAGGTTAACGATCACATGGCACTTACCAAAAAGAGTAAGGTAAGTTTTCTGATTGCAACAGGAAGCTTCTGCCACTCTTGAAGACAGACCTTTTCTTAAATCTGTTGCAACAGTTCTTCTATTTCTTAGCCTAATCTATCCTTTACAATTTCTAGTCCATAAGGTTGGCCACCTATGGGCACCCACTTTCCTTTTTTTGACTATGCTATAGTATCCTCTTTAATTTTCCTTCTCCCTCTCAGGTCCTCGTACAGGGATATTATTATGGTGACCTCCAAGTGTATGTAAAACAGGTTGTGTTTATCATTGTTGAATTTAGTATGTAATAGCACTATGTCATAAAATACCTAGATGTATATACTTTATGTTTATGAAACCTGTAAATGTTGAAAATACCATGGCACTAGGTGTTTTTGATAAAGGTAAAAATTACTGAGTGACTATCATAGAAATTAAGTTAGTTGTGCTATTCAAAATGCATGTAAAGTGCTATAAACTGAACAAGTCTGGAATGTCATGGTGATTTGCATATACCCCATGGTGCTTTGCATTATGGAAGTATGTAAAATGTTGTATTTCTTTGAAAATTGATTTGTTGACAATGCCCTTTGGGGTAACCTTTTTTCAATGATTCAGCATTGAGGCTCTTTATCTATAGCTTGTTTTCTTTTTTTTTCTTTTGAGCCTCCACTACCCAAGCAAATGGGGCCCACATAGGGATGAAGGGTTTTCACTGAAAAGTGGTTAGATCAGAGATCAGTGTCAGTAGGTGCTGGCTAAGTGCAGAGAAAGGACATTCATAGTCTGTTGCTGCAGACTGATGTACTGAAGAAGGAATATGCTATTACTGAAGCTTATTTCCTGTATTTTCAATAAACATCACACAAAGATTGTGTGTTGAACTTGAAGTTCGGTGTCTGGTCCATCTGTTATCCCATAGCCCCTCTACACTGATGGCATGGCCTTCACTAAAATACTACCAGCAGCTTATCCAGTTAATTGTCACTCTGTTTGCATATATATACCCCATAATGAGGCTGAAAATAGTAAAATCTCTTCTTTCCAGTCAACAAAAACTGAATATAAAATATTTTATTTATTATTTATTAAATTTTGTTAACCAGGTAAGCCCACTGGGCCCTGAAGGTCCCTTTTTTCATGGGCGACCCGGAGTTAGTTACATATAATAAAGTACATACAGGCTGGTAATACAGAGAAGGACATATCATAAAGGATTACAAAGACAGTATACAGTTTTAGTGGAAGAGGGCAGGAGGTACATTACATTAATGAATACAATTGTACAGTGTAGTACATATCATACAGGGTTATAAGGACAGCATACAGTTTCTGTGGAAGAGGGCAGTAAATACAGAGTACAGCAGTGACGGCAGATAGATATGGGGTAGTAGTAAGTGCTTTGAGTGCACACAAGAAGTTCCATATAGGATAGAGTACCAGTTTATGCAGTCATTATATAAGTGTGGGCATACCATTTAAAAACATGGTATTGAAGTGTATGCAGCCTGTTTTGCTCTATTTTTCTCTATCTATCTATCTATCTATTTATCTATCTATCTAGTAGCAGAAGCAGTAAAACATTTTTTTCATATCAAACATATTAACAGTGATAAATGTAATTGAATCAAGTTCATTTTCAATGGGGCCCTGAAAGCATTTCAAGTTACAAGAGACATATTTTCAAATAGGATTAGACAGTTACATAACATAATATATAAAGAAAGATATATACAGTATAATACAAAATATACATAAAACATATCAATAGATGTAATAAGCAACTTATATTAAGGTGTATACAATACCAAATATACATAAAAGATATAATCACAAATAATGTGGAATTTACAATAACCTAAGACCACATAAGAATTGAATTACGTCTATCTATCTATCTATCTATCTATCTATCTATCTATCTATCTATCTATCTATCTATCTATCTATCTATTTACAGTATCTATATTTTAAAGCAGCACTGCATGTTAACAGTCAACATTTTGGCTATTCTTTTCAGGCACTGGGTGAAGGTTGGAACCAAAGTATTGCAAAAGGGTTGACATTTTTCTCAGATTTTCTGAAGTGGTGTGTGAAAGGAACTATCCCCCATTGATTCAACAACAGAAAATCATTCTTGTGATTTGCCAAGGTTTCAGCAATTGTCTTGCACTGGTAGAGTGATACATCTGCTATTTGTTAAGGGTTGGAAAGCTTTATCTAGAGATTTATGGTAAGCATCTGTGTGAAATATAGTGTGCTTTATAAAATTGATGTAATAGGTTTATTCCTTGCGTTTGATTTTTGTTTTGGAGCTGTACATTAAATTTTTTCACTTGTCATCAGTAATTTATCACAAGTGTCAGACATGGATAACTCCAATACATTTTATGGACACATTGAAGCATGTCAAAATTAGTGAGACAGAGTTTTTTTTTTTCACCAAATATTATACAACCTTTCCATTTCGAATGCAGTATTTTGTGATAGATATATGTTTTCTCTGTATTCAGTGGTTAACAGGGCTGTACAGGATGAGAAAATTCCAAATTTGTGAAATGTTGATGAAATTCAATGACATTCCATGAAATTTTATGGAATTTCATCTGAATTTTGGGGCATTTTTGAAATATATTAATTTGGTCATAACTCAGCTGTCTATTGAGGTAGAGAAATGAACGTTGGAATGATTACTTGTTGGTTGGTGCTCTAACAGAAGTTTGTTTTTGCCAAAACATTACAACCTTTCTATTTCAAATGCAGTATTTTCTGACAGCTATAAGTTTCCTCTGTATTTAATAGTTAATAGAGCTGTGTGGAATTAGAAAATTCTGAAATTGTAGAATTCTGATGGAATTCTGTAAAGTTCAGTGAAATTTTGCTGAATTTCATCAGAATTGTGTGGAAGTTTCGAAATTATTAACTTGGTCGCAATTCAGCTGTAAATTGAGCTAAATATCTGAAAGGAGGAATGGTTACTCGTCGGTAGGTGCTCTAACAGTGTGCCAAATATCAAGATATTAGGATGCTTTGCCTCAAAATTATAGATGCTCAGAGTCTGTCATTTTATTTTTTGTTAGAAATTTCATGAAAATTGTTATCTGCATATAACTCTGGCACCTTTGGAACTAGAAATCTGAAACTAAGTAGATATATAAATATTATAATAACCCTTACATCTGCAACATTTTATAACATTTAAATGAATGCTTTCAAAATTATACCAAAATAACTAAAGTTGACATTTTGGCAAAATGTTTGGCCACAGGGATAAACCACATGTGTAAACCAATCAGTGTAGTTCAGCACCATTGCTGAGCACCTGCAATTGGTATGCCCTTCCTCTCCCCTTCACCTAACTTACTTGGCAACTTCCAGTCCTAATACACTTAATCCACACCAATATTTATGGTCATGAATGGATGGGCTAGTATGAATGTAACTCTGATACACTTTCTTCATTGTTGCCTCCTACCCCCCCCCCAGAAGTACTAACAAAAGGGCAAATTTCTACCTGTGGTCCCTTAAATTCCATAAACATCAACTCACTCCCAGTTTATTAATCTCTAAAAACCATCCCACAGTGTAACATACCATACAAAGGTGACCCTGTAAACACTCCAGGATCCATATCCAGCCCAGCATCCCATATGAAAGTGGCCCTGTAAACACTCCATAATCCTTATCCAGTCCAATATGACATCCAAAGGAGTGCTGTTTTCCTCCTTGTACATTGACCTATTTCTTAACTGTGACCTCCTGGTTGCAGGGGTAACAGCATGTGACCTCCCCATAACCCTGGAAGTTCCCTAACTTCTCCTAGGCACAGTAATGTACACCAGACCGATTGTCCATCTATATTCATACTCTATTCCCCATACAAAAAAGGGCACTTGTTGTTTACTAGAGGTATGGATAAAGCCTTCCAGGAGGACCCCAAAGCTCCCCCCAGATAAATATCTGTGGTGTCTCTCATTTATTTACCTGCTGCTATTGGTGGACATTGAACTGAATCCTGACACCATTTATAACACTGCATGGGTCTTTTCCCCTCTATTGCCAAACTGGGACACTATTAAGGGTGTAAAAATAGCTGATAAGAACATTAATAGTCTTCATCCCAAACTGTCAGAACTTGAAGCTTGGGTACTGCCCTGTACTCTTGACATCTTAGGCATTTCTGAAATGTGGCTCAAACCCCATATTCTGTCATTGGAAATGAATATACCTGAGTATACTGTCTTTAGAAAAGATTGCCCCCCAAAAAAGGGTGCAGAGTCCTCCTATACCTGTACATTTGGTCTACCCTATCAGCTAAAGAGGTTGTCCTACCAATCTTGACTGACTACACAGGTGACTCACTCGTCATCTCCTTATCATTGGGAAGGTAAAAACCTATACACTGGATGCATTTATCACCTCCCCAGTACTGCTGCCCAAGCCCTAACAGCTTTTACGAAAAGCCTTACAGATCTGTCCCATAAGGAACTAATAATCTGTGGAGACTTCAATTTAAACTGACGTTGCCCATAACTGAAAAAAATCCAAGTCCCTCCTCTCAAATACCAATCTGACACAGCTAAAAAATGATCCTACTAGGCTAAACATAAGATCTGACAATCACACTATTATAGATTGGGCTCTTGCCTCTAGCGGTGACAGAATCAGAGCAGCAGGAATACTCCCAGATTCCCTTAGTGACCATTCTCTCATGTTCTGCATATGGAAAAACAACTACCCAAATCATCCCCCCAGGATCTTCTCTGTAAGAGACCTAACTGGCTTTGATGAAAACATCTTTGTTGAAAGTCTAAAAGCAGTCAACTGGCCAACAGTAAGAGACCTCCCAGATGTTGACCAAGCCCTAGACTACCTAATCCATAACTTTAATAGTGTGTTCAGTAGATATGCTCCCCTAAGAAAACATTAGGCAAATGGCCTATGTGTCAAATGGATCACTAGTGACCTCAGGTAACAAATGAGGCTTTGAGATAATGCCTGTGAAAAATTCAAAATATCTGGACAGGTAGTGGATTAATACATGTAACGAAATCTAAGGACTAGCTGCTTGAATGGCCTCAGGAGTGCCAAAAGGAAATATCTGAAGTCACTACAAACCTCTAACTTGTCTAATCTAAAAGCTTCTGGGCCTAGATAAATTGGCTTTTAAAGGGCTCTCCAAATGTCACAATGGGGAAACTATCAGGTGATGGATTGGATCACCTCAGTTTCCATAGCTATCGCTCAAAGTTTCAATGATATCTTCACAGACCTGGACAAATACAAAAGTCTCTACCACTGGTACCTCTTCTTGCTCCCAGCCTTCTTCTTTTCCCCTGCCTCAACTCAGTTTCCACCTTAAACTGGTCACCAGGAGAGAAGTCCTTATACAACTCTGGAACCTATGAGATGACGGCACTACAGGCTTTGATGGTTTGGAACCAAAGTTCCTCAAGTAACCCACCATGGTAATTCCTACCCCCCCCCACACACACACACATATTGCACACTTCATCCATAAGTCACTCATCCTAGGAACTGTACTGGAGAAATGGAAAGTGGCAATTGTCACCACATTTCACAAAGGTGGACATAATGATCTATCATTATCATAAAGGGTAAACAGGAAGGAGAGGAGGCACTGTGGGTCACCCTGGAGACTGGAAATGGCTCTACAATCCACACAGGGGTTGTATACAGACCCCCATCTCAGGGGGAGGAAATGGACAAGGAAATGATAGAAGGCATCCTTGGGATGGTAGAGAAAGGGCAGATATTGCTGATGGGGGACCTAAATATTCCAGATGTTGACTGGAGCACCTTTGCTGCAGCCACATCCAAGAGCAAGGCCATTCTCGATACCCCACAGGGGGCATGCCTCAGACAGCTAGTTTTGGAACCCACTCAGGAGAGAACAATCTTAGACTTGGTACTCTCAAATGGAGATGGAGAGAGGATCTCTGTTCTTGAAGTGGGTAGTCATCTGGTAACAAGCAATCACCAAACAGTGTGGTTCATGATAAACTTAGCTGTAGACTCAAGCCACACAAAAGTGAAGGTACTGGACTTCAGGAGGGCTGATTTTGTCAAAATTGGAGAGTACCTCAGAAAAGCACTAGCAAATAGGCAAGAAGGTGGGGTGGAGCAACAATGGGGAAATATCAAAACCGCCATCACAGAGGCAACAAGCCTTTCTGTGAAGCAAATAAACAAATCAAAACAAGAGAAAAAAACACTATGGTTCTCAAAAGAAGTGGTGGGGAAGGTAAGGGAAAAAGATAGCATTCAGGAAGTATAAGAAAACACAGAAGGAGCAGGACAAAGAACTGTACCAGTTAAAGCAGAAGGAAGCGGGTAAGGCAGTCAGAATCGCAAAGACCCAAACCGAGAAAAAGAGAGCCAACTCAGTTAAGAAGGGGGATAAAACCTTTTATAGGTACAATAGGGACCAAAGAAAGACTAAGGCATGGATACTGAGGCTGAGCAAAGAGAAAGGTGATTGGGCAGAGAGTGACAGTGAAAAAGCAGGGATACTAAATGAATACTTCTGCTCAGTATCCACAATGGAAAAGCAGGGGGAAATACCTAATCTGGTCAATAGAAACACTCTGTATAGAGGGCTCGATATTAGTCCTTTCACCGAAGAAAGGGTTCTGAAAAAGCTCTTAAAACTGAAGATGTATAAAGCAAGGGGACCTGATGGGATTCACCTCAGAATTCTAAAAGAACTAAGGGAAGAACTAGTAACACCACTGACTACCCTTTTAATAAATCATGGGAGGATGGGGTGGTGCCTGAGGACTGGAGGAGAGCAGATGTGATTCTCCTTCACAAAAGTGGGAGCAAGACAGAGGCATGAAACTACAGACCTGTCAGTTTGACCTCAGTGGTAGAGAAAATGATGGAATCACTTCTGAAGGAAAGGATTGTTGAGTACCTAGAGGCCAGTGCAGCACAGGACCCAAGGCAGCATGGATTCAGTAGGGAAGGTCATGTCAGACAAATCTAATTGATTTCTTTGACAGGGTGACCAAAGCAGTAGACCAGGGAGGGCTGTGGACATGGCCTACCTAGACTTTAGCAAGGCATTTGACACAGTCCCACACAAAGATTAATAAACAAATTAGCCATCCTGCGAGTGGGTCCCCAGGTGGTAGCCTGGGTAAAACACTGGTTGGACAACAGGACACAGTGGGTAGTAGTAAATGGAGTCCACAGTGAAGAAAGGAGGGTTACTAGTGGGGTACCGCAGAGTTCAGTCCTGGGGCTGGTCCTTTTTAATGTCTTTATAGGTGACATTGCAGAAGGACTGGAAGGGAAAGTATGTCTCTTTGCAAATGACACAAAGATCTGAAACAGGGTTGATACACAAGGTGGGGTGGAAAGGATGAGAAGGGACTTGGCAAGGTTGAAGGAATGGTCTAATGTATGGCAGCTTAGATTCAAAGCAAAGAAGTGCAAAGTAATGCACCTGGGAAACAAAAACCCAGGGGAAGAGTACACAATGGGGGTGAGTTACTGACAATAACAAAAATGGAAAGGGACCTGGGGGTAGTCATATCAGATGACCTAAATGTGGGCCAACAATGTGTGAAGGCAGTAAGGAGGGCTAGGGGGATACTGGGATGTATAGGGAGAGGCATCACCATCAGAAAACAGGAAGTTGTTGGCCCTCTGTACAGACAGTTGGTAAAACCACATCTGAAGTACCGTGTACAGTTCTGGAGACCCCATCTCCTCAAAGACATAGACAGGGTGGAGGCTGTCCAGAGGAGGGCAACCAAAATGATGCAGGGTCTGCATCAGAAGACATATGAAGAAAGACTAAAGGAACTAAAGATGTATAGCCATGAGGAAGGGGGGGGGCATGATAGAAACTTTCAAATACCTCAAGGGAATCAACAAAGTCCAAGAGGATAGCATCTTTCAGAAAAAGAGATGTCCAAAAACAAGGGGGCACAATTTGAAGATAGATGGGGTACGGCTCAGAGGTAATGTGAGGAAGAATTTCTTCACAGAGAGGGTTGTGGATACATGGAACAGCCTTCCTGAGGAGGTTGTAGAGTCAAAAACAGTGGGGGAATTCAAGAATGCATGGGACAGACATAAGGCAGTTCTAGTAGGGGGTAGGAGGAAGAAGGCTCTTGGTTAACTAAGATCTGCAGCTTATCCATTAGGTAGGGAAATGGGCAGACTAGGTGGGCCAAGTGGTCCTTATCTGCCATCAAATTCTATGTTTCTATGTTACTTGATTACTACTGGCCAATCTGCCTACTTAGTCTACTTTGAAAACTTCAGGAGAGACTGGTCTTCGACTAACTTCAGGAATATCTTAGTCGCAACTACTCCCTAACACATGTTCAACACATCTTTCTGAAAAATCATGCTACTGACACAGCCTTGCTATGGGTCTCCACAGACATCTTCAAGGCCATGGATGCAAGAATGGTGACAGAGGCAGTCTTTGCAGACCTGACTAAGGCATTACCCTAGTCAGTCATGACCTTCCTCTAGCTAAACTGCAAAACCTCAGGCTAGATAATCTCTCCTGCCAGTAGATTACAAGCCATTTATCAAAGAGGAAACAACATGTAAAATGGTTAGCAACAATCTTGTCCATCAAAAAGATCACTACGGGAGTATGACAAGGCTCAATTCTAGGACACCTACTGTTTTCCTCTTTATAAATGACTTATCCCTTAACTATTGTAATGTCTCCCTACAGCTATGTGCTGATGATGCCATTCTTTACAGGTCCAGTGCTAACATCAATTGAATCAACCATCAGTTATGTAAAGACTTTCAACTTCTAGAAAGCTAGTGCAGATGGTCACATTCGTTATTTGTACGCCAGCAGTGGGGGATGAAAGAACTCTGCTGTAGTCACTGGACCCCCTTTCTGCTGGTTATATTTGTACTCTAGTGAGTATGGGGAAGGACTCATAGAAACAGAATTTGAAGAAAAGGACCACTTGACCAATGCAGTCTGCCCATTTTCCCCTACCTACCTACCATGTCACCGCAGACCCTACTTGATCTCCAGTTCTTTCTCTTCAACCTTTCCTTTACACTAAGATTCCCTTATGCCCATCACATGCATTCTTGGACCTCACTGCTGTTTTCACCCTCACCACATCTGCTGGAAGACTGCTTGAAGAAGCCATCATTATTTCTGTGAAGATGTACTTCCTCACATCTCTCCTGAATCTACCCCCACCTTCAAAGCATGTCCACTTATTCTTTAGCACCTGTTTTTTCTAAAAAATACTTCCCTTCTGTACCTTATTTACCCCATGAGGTATTTAAAGGTCTCCATCATATCCCCCCTCCTTCCAGGGTGTACATATTGAGGTCTTTAGCTCACCTCATAGGATTTTTGATGTAAATCCTGCACTATTTTAGTTGCCAGCCTCTAGATCTTCTCCACTTTGTCTGTCTTTCTGGAAATGTGGTCTCCAGAACCTGACAGAGTACTATAGGTAGGGCATTACCAGTGGTCTATATAGATACAATATCACCTCTCTCTTTCTGCTGGTGATACCCATTCTTATGCACCCCAGCATCTCACTACCAATTGTAACTGCCTTGTCACACTACCTGACCAACTTTTGGTCATCATATATGATTATCCCTTGGCCTCTTTCCTGCTTAGTTATCTTCAGTACCATCTCACCCATTTTGTTCTCCCCCCAGGTTCTGTGTCCTAAGTTCATTATTTTGTACTTTTTCACATTGAAACCCAGCATGGTAGCATTATGAAGCACCAAAACTCCCAATACTGTGTCAGGATTCTGAGACTGATGTATGGAAACTTGAAATCCTGACATTCGGTATTTGCCCATAGCAGAGTTTGTTATATTAAATAAGGGGAGCATGGGGGTCAAGCCCCCCCCCCAAACCTCTGCCATAGGCAAGTACTGACTGTTGGGATTTCGAGTTTCAAGATAATCAGTCTTGGGATCCTGACACTCAGTATTGTGAGTTTTGGTCATCCATAAGTAATCCATCTTTGAGCACTCCTTGAGTTTTCTCAGGTCTCTGCTCAACCTTTCCACCCCCATTGGAGTATCTACCCTATTACATATTTTGGTGTCATTCCCAAAGAGATAGACCTTCCCTTCCAGCTCCTCTGCAATGTCATTTATACCGACATTAAAAAGGATCAGTCCCAGCACTGATCCTTGAGGCACCCCACTGGTCACCCTCTCTTCCTCAGAGTGAACTCCATTTACTACCATGTTCTGTATACTATTTGCTTACATGGTCTCAGAGGCAAGATTTCTTGGCATGCCATGTTTCATTCTAGTCAGATGTGCAAATTCCGAGATTTGGATAGTGAAAAAAGTGAAAAAATCTGTTTGTTTTTTTACTGTTTTATTTTGTCATTGCCTAAAACCCAGAGTCTGCAATTCTGGTCTGATGATTTCAGAGTATAAAGGGCATGGCACAGAGTGGTTCCTTTAATTGGTTCGAGGAAACAAATAGTACAATCCCTTCCAGAGTTACAAGGATTTAAATTTTGGTTCTGATCATGCTCAGTATGTTCTTTTAGATAGCCATTTCATACAAAAAAAAATGTGGCCATATGAAAAAAATATTCTGTTTCATATGAGGGGGGAGGTGTAATCCTATTTTGTGAGGAAAAACATATTTCTGCTATGGCTGCTATCTTATTTCTGTTTTTCTTTTTATTTAACTTTTTTTTTAATCCATGAAAATCATAGAAAGATGACAACACATGCAGCTTTCTAATAGGACCCGCAATAGTTGGATTCTGCAGTTAGATTTTTGAAAAATGACCCAGAATTGCATTTTTAACACATTTACATGTTTTTCTGTGAGATGACCAGGAACAGGGTCATACTAAAAAAAATTACCTTCATACGAGAAAATAACTTGGATTTAGTTTTTTTTCTCAGTCTTTTTTTGAAGGAATCTTTTTTCTTGAGAACAACACAAGCTCATGAAAAAAGGTTCTTTCATATAAAAAAAATGGACTTAGCTTTTTTTCACATTTAAATAGAACCATAGAAGTTGATGGCAGATGAGGACTGCTAGGACCACCCAATCTGCCCATATAGCCTACCTGTATCAGTGGCCACTGACCCTACTTGGTCATTGGCTTTATCTTCTCCTTCCCCCCACTAGGGTTCCCATGTACATATCCCATGCAAGTTTGAATCTTGCCATGGTGCTCACTCCTACCACCTCCTGGGGCAAGCAATTCCATAGATCCACCACACTTTCTGTGGAAAAGAACTTCCTCACATTACCCCTTATCCTGTTCACCTACACTTGCCCCATTGTTCTTGTACCTCTCCAGACTGAAAGATGTCTTCCCCTTGCATCTTCTTTATGCCCTTAAGATACTTGAGGGTTTCTATCATATCTCCCCATTCACTCCTCTTCCTGTTTATATTGAGGTTATTTAATCTCTCCTCATATGTCTCCTGTTGCAAGCCCTGCACCATCTTTGTCACCCTTCTCAGAACTGCTTCCACCCTGTCTACATTCTTAGAAAGATGTGGCCTCCAGAACTGCATGCAGTACTCCATGTGAGGCCTCACCAATGTGTTGTATAGTGGTATCATCACCTCACTCCTTCAGCTGGTGACACCCCTTCTGATGCACTCATTTTAACAAGCCATAACTCCATCAATATTTGTAGCTAAGTTGCAATCTATATATCAAAAGAAAGGTTTTAATGAGTACTATAACACTAACACATAATACCCTACACAAGAATTCAGGGTCATAAAAAAATGGAAACACACAAAAATTACAATTCCCATTGGATGACACTGCAACTTTAACAAGCTGTCAGTCTGTCAGTCTTTGAATTTAATGGACAATCAGTATCTCTCTCTGTCTCTCTCTCTCTCTCTCTCTCTCTCTCTCTCTCTATATATATATATATATATATATATATATATTTATGTTGTAAAAGAAATAACACACTCCAAAACTCCACATTCCCAAACCAGATTTGCCATGGGCTTCTCAAGCGTAAAAATCACCCCATTCCATCTGTGAATAAGGTCAGATGTGTAGACTTTATGATAATGGGGTTAGCATTAGGCTTAAGAAGCCCAAGGCACACCCCACACCTGCTCTCCTGCCTGGTTTGGGAGGGTGTAGTGTTAGGGAAACCCTCATGCCTTATTAACCAAGTTTTGTCACTTTGACCCTAACTGAAGCATTAATGAAGTTTCTTTTTAGACTTTTTCCTTACTTTGTTAGATAGCATAATAGTATCCTTATTTTATTGTGGGAGCACTCCCATCCCTCCTTAGATGCATATATGTATGTAGCCGTGAAAGCACAAGGCCCTCTGGGCCCTGCACTTTCATTTGTAGGACAACACTGACAAAATTGTCAGCATAGTGATCTCATTGCCCTACCTCATGTACTCGGTAGACAAAATTTTAGAACCCATGGCAAAACATAATTCTGCACAACTGCAGTTTCATTCTGTGCCACAGTTGTACAAAACACATTTTGGGCAGGATTTAAAACATAACAGTTGTGACAGACATGCGGTCAGGTAATAAGAAGGCTATGTTGAACATCTGGGATCAAAATATTAAACATTTCAGAAGTTACGAGTGGGCATAGCAAAATTGCAACAAATGATCATAGCGTTTGCACTTTTTTTATATTTTGACCACATATTTTCAACATAGTCCTCTTATGGCTATACCTTATAAACCCCATAGGTGGAAATGTTAAAATCCATGACAAAATGCTATTCCATGCCACAGGTGTGAAAACACATTTTGGACATAATGTGAAAAGTGAAAGCTGCACTGTTCATGAGGTGGTGTGAAAAAATGGTTATGTTTAAAATTTGAACTCAGAATATTGAAAATTATAGAAGTTATGTATGTATAGAAAAATGTCAATGAACGCTTATAACTTGGCCATTTTTAGAAATTTTTTTTTCACTAGATTTTGAACTTGGCCTTTTTGTGACCCACCTCATGAACACTGCTGGTGAAATTTTGTTATTCACTCCCAAAAGGTGATTTCACACAATGACTGTGAAATCACCTTCTGCACCAGATTAATCAAATGAGAGTGCCAGTATTCATGAGGTGGGGTTTCACAAAGGCAATGTTGAACATTTGGTGAAAAAGTTCCAAAAAATGGTAGAGTTATGAACATAAGTTGAAAACACCATTGAAATGCTTTATATAGCACTTACCTTGATTCCTCAGTTCACAGTTCTGCTTTGAAGAGTGCAGATGTGTCTTGGTCCACAGAAGATGACAGCCTATGACCTCTGGTGGTAAGTAAAGGGTAGGGATGGTGGTGGGTGCTCAGTGGGAGGGATGGGATGGAGAAGGAGGACAGCAGGGACATCAAAGGACTGTATTTTTTTTAAGTTTTACAAAAAGAAAAAAGACTCTTGGTTACTGTTTTCTTTTTATGGGATTACATAAATAAAATAGGATCCTGTCAATAACTTCTATCACCTAGCAACAAAGGCCTTTTGGCCCCAAAGAAACAATTTATTCCAAAGCATTTGCAATAATGCCCACCTCATTGTGACCTTCACAGACAGACTTAAGTTCTCTCTAATTCTTAGTTCCTGGATCAAGTCCGCAAGTGTCAGAGCTTCTTGGGGAGGGGGATGCTGAGCCATCCCTTGTATTCTGCTATGAAGACTGCAGCAGAAAAATTTGGGACTCAAGTTTTGGAGACTTTTGGACTGACCATACAGTGGAAAAGCCACTCCAAACCACAGAAAATTGATTCAATCCAGCTGACGTTAGGAACATGATTGTCACTTCCACAACCACAAAAATCCACCACCAGATCTTGTTTATTATAATTATTCTGCAGTCCCTCATTGTTGGGAGAATGATTTATTCTAGATGACATTTGATCCCAACTATTTATGAGGGTGGGGCCAAAGAAATCCATGTCAAAGATTTTATATACAAAACCTATTACTCTTTTTGGGAGGGAAGCAGTCTGTTAAATTGTATGCCATTCATGTCTCTATTCAGCACACGTGTGAGATGTGTCTACATATTGGCTGTCCTGTCTCTGACTTACGGGAAAGCAACCCAACTGAAAGGGCAAGATTTCTATTGCTGTGCTGCTTGAATATACTTTGAGATGAGTGGCACTGTAAAGCCATTTCAGATAAAATCCGCTGTTCTCATACAGAGAACATGGCAGATGGCTCCTCTCATTAAGTTGGGCACCTGGTATTTAGGGTGCCCAGGAAAAGTATTTCTGGCCCTAATTGTAACAAACAAACTCCAGAATATAGCTAAACAGGCCTGTTTAGCTGACCCTGGTGTTTGATTTGTAAAATAAAAATGTTTTTATGCATTTTCCATGCTTTTTAGTTTGTGAAAACAAAAACAAGGTGGCTTTTGGGGAAAAATGAATTTTCTCTCACAAAAAAGGATTTTGTTCTTATGAAAAAGAAAATGAGCTCACAAGATTGAATCATTTTTCACAAGATCAATTCCTTTGTCGAACGTTTTACCTATATCCTGAAAAATGAACTTCCCTTAGGAAATAATGGGAACTTAAAAACTGAATAACTTTGGAACTGGTTATTATTGTTGCATTAACAACACACTGGCAGTTCTGTTATCCAAGTTCTTTCTACTATAAAAAATCTCACCACAATTCCACATTCTCTGGGCACAAGGCAATAAGGAAATAAAACTGCAAAAATTGGTGACTTGTAACTTTTTGACACAATCCAGATCTCAGAATATGCACCTCCAACTACAAAGAAACTTATCATATCAAGAGATCTGTCCCACAGGAGAGTGCACACCACATTTTGTGCAGATCCATTGATTGAATGGTTGCAAAGTTAATAAAGTGAAAAATTTGAGGTCTAACACACAAACACACAAGCACACACACACACACACAGATATATATATACATGTAAATAAATGTATCTATGTAAATAAATAAATATATACTGTATATATGAAAAAAGGTCTCAATGAGTACTACATCAGTAACAGATGATACCCCAAACAATTTTAGGGGGCATATAAAAAAAGATAAATATTAAAATAAACATTAAGACATGAAAATTCCCATAGGGTAACACTGCAACTTTAATAAGCCAAAAGTCTGACAATAATTGGAGTTAAGAGACAATGTACAGGTATATATAAAAAATGGTGTCAATGAGTAGTATGACACTAACACATAATCTTCTACTAAACATTCATGGGTTATGCACTGCACACCTAAATTACCCTCAATTTTCACCATGGTGAAAATCCATAAAAAAAGAGTAATCATGATCAGAAATGCACCAAAGGGTGAATCTCATCTTCCACTACAAGCTCAACCAAGTTCAGAGCAAACCATCAAAAATATAGTGACTTATGGGTAACAAACTGAAAAAAAACATTTTTGCCCATATACAATGAACCAATGGTAGTTTAGAGGGTCACGTAATATATTATTTCCTTTGAAATGAGCCACACAAAAAACAATTACAATCAAGTATGCAAATTGTTTTTCTGGAGGCATGACAGCACAGGCTTCCAAAGCCAGATGGATGTGTGCATCTATGGAGGGATAGAAGTGCAGGGAGCTCCAGGCACTGTGCTTCCCTAGCCTGATGGATGTGTCCATGCATGTTCTAAAGGGACCTGTGTAAATCAGGATATGATTCTACTCTTTCAAAAAGTATGGAAATTATTTGAAAAAAACTGCATTATTGCATTAGTTTGGGTTCAAAATAAACCAACAAACGTAGGGAAATGTGGCATTATGGTTTCCAAACCTAACTCCCCAACCCAGCCCTCAAGTAGGAAAAGGAAAACAAAATTCAGTTTTCATTGCCCTGTGTCTTGATGAATCAGGGCTGGTGTCTTCCGTGGGGTTCTCAACCCCTATATGGATACAATTATACCATCTCAAAATGTAAGTAAATTCTTTGCAAGAAATTATGGTAATGCAGCTTTTAGTGTTCAGGCTAAAGCAAAAAAAGAAGGGAAAAGTGGTTTTTACATTTGCAACCATAAAACTCCACCCCTACAGCTAAAACAAATCAGTGGTGCAGTCTTCCTTTGGGATACCATCTCTAAAGCTCTGCCCCTTAGGTGTGTATGTTTCTGGAGTGAATAGAATGGTGTGAGCTTCAGGTTTGATTCCCCAAGGAAGACGGTACCCCTGAATTGTTTTAGGGGTGGGGTGAGGTTTTAGGGTTGGAAAGCCTAAAATTCAATTTCCTTACCTTTGTTGCTTTAGTGTGAACCCTAAATGTTGCATTCATGAAGTTCATTTGCAAAGAACATATATTATAGGGGCATAGTCACACTGCTTTAGTTTGGGGTGAGCAGGGGTTCATATGTAAAGCCTCAAATTTTGCACTTTAATATCTTCATAACTGTTCAAAAGATTTGCACTAACTTTTGCATGTGTGGTCTCATGGAGGTGGTTCTCTTCACCTGGTAAGTTGTGTTCTGGTCAGATGTGTGGATTCTGAGATACGGATAGTGGGAAAATGAAAATAAATTGCTGTTTTTACAGTTTTTTTTCTCATCGCCTTGCCTACAGATTGATTGGAATTTTGGTCTGAGATTTTCAGGGAGAAAAGGGCTGGGCCTACAGATGTGCCTTTTGCTGGTTTGATAAAAAAATATTAATCAGTTCAAAAGTTATTAAATTTTACAATTTCGGTTTTTGAGCATTGCTCAGTACAGCTTTTTGGATATAGGTTTGAAATGAAAAAGGAGAGCTGGCTGCCAGCATGGCAAAAAAGCATCCACTTGCAGCACTGACATCCTGAGTTCAGGGATGGACTCGGGAGTCAGAAGTTGAAGACTGGTCAGGGAGAGAAGGCTTGAGCATCATGGTGACTGCTCTCCTTCTCTGGGGGAGGGGATTGATTGTCTGTCACATTGCAGACCTCTGGCAAAGGCTGGTGGTACTGCCATGGCTGGTGTTGTATGTCAGGGGGTGGGATGGAAGCTCTTCATCATTGCACGTCCCATCCCAGGTTCCAAGCAGAAAGAGAAAATTCCACCCCCCTGATCATAATGCTGGCTCCACTGCCATCTTGCTGCCTACCCATGTCCTCGGGGGGGGTCCCACTCCCATCTCCCCAACCCAGGGGGCTAACCAAGTCTCGCCTACCCAAGAATGCATGGGACAGACATAAGGCAATTCTGGGGGGGTGGGTAGGAGGAAGTTGGCTGTTAGTTAACTAGGATCTGCAGCTTATCCAATAGGTAATGAAATGGGCAGAGCAGGTAGGCCAAGCAGCCCTTATCTGCTGTCAAAGTCTATGTTTCTATGTTTCCATTACCCCAGTGCCCATTGGGAGGGGGTGCCCACCAGGCAGCCCCTCCCCAGGGTGATAAACCTGGGACATGTGGGAGCACTGAGTGGAGCTGGGCTGATCCTTTTGGGGGCTTGGAAGAAAAAAAAAGAATGAAAAAGAAATCTGGACAATAAGAAAAAGGATCCTTTATCATTTGGGGCCATTCCCTTTTCATTTGGAAAAATAATTTTTTCATTTGCTGCCATCTTATTTTCAGTTTTCTTTGAAAAAAAAATCAAAACCCAGAAAGACCAAGACATGTGTCTTGCTCTTCAGGACTCCGTTAGGTGGTTTATGCAGCCAACTGGCAGTGTAGCAGTATACTGGCAGTGTGGTGCAGTGGCTTAAGGCTCTGAGCTGTGAACCTGGAGACCTGGGAGTGAATCCCACAGTCCCCACTTGCATACTGTGTGACCCTGAGCAAGTCATTTAACTTCTGTGTGCTCCCAGGTCACATCTGTAAACAAGCTTTCAGCTAAGTGTGTCTCTTCTGGTAAGAAAAAATAATGTTGGAAAAGTGATCCCAAAATGTGTTTTTTTGTGTTTTAAAATCCTTTTTCCTAACTCACTTCTCTTTTTGCATATGGGTTTTTTGATTAAAACAAAAAAGAATCCCATCAAATGAAAAATAATTTTGGACTTAGTTTTTTGTCTGTTTTGATATTTGTCATTTTTTGTTTGAACCAAAAAGGAACCCTTCATATTTCGTTCAAACAAAAAAGGATCTTAGACTTATTTTTTTTGCAGTTTTTTCATTTGTCCTTTTTGTATGAAGGTAAAAGGATCCCTTCTTATTCTGTTCAAATGGAAAAGGATTTTGGACTTAGTTTTTCTAATATTCTTGCTTCATTTGAAGGAATCCTTTTTGTTTCCTTTTTATTCCTTTGATATGGAAAATGATTCCTGCAAACAAAGAAAAGATTTTGTATGGGGTCCTTGTAATTTTCCAATTATTCAATTTATCTCTTGTGTCTAGTGGGCCCCCCGATCATGGTTCCCGTGATTTTTTCCTTTTTTTCTTTCCTTGTGACTAGTGCCCCCCCACCATCCGATTATTGTCCCTGAAATATTTTTTATTTTTCCCTGGTGTCTAGTGGCACCCCCACCATCTGTTCATCATCCACATAATTTTGCTGTTTTTCCATAGTATCTAATGGCACCCACCACCCTCTGATTTTATACCTGGTGTCTAGTGGCACCCCTTCACCCTCTGTTTGCCATCCCCTTAATTGTAGCATATATACCTAGTGTCTAGTGGCACCCTCCACCATCTATTCACAGTTCCCATAATTGTGATACTTATCCCTGGTATCTGATGGTGTCCCCCACCCTTCATTCACTGTCCCCTAAATTGTATGATTTATTCCTCATGTCTAGTGGCACCCTACACCCTCCAATCTCTGACCCCATAATGATATTCTCCTGGTGTCTAGTGGCAATCCCCATCCTCAGATCACCATCCCTGTATGCATAAAGTGTTTCTCTGGTGTCTAGTGGTACCCATCATCATTCAGTCACTGCTGGGACTGAAATAAAGAAAATGGTCCCTCAATGTCTTTTTTTTTAAACTTGTAAAAAAAAAGCTCCATCGCTGATCTGACTCCCCCAACCCAACTTCCCACTGAGCACTGACCACACCTCCCCCACACATACAGACACACCCTCACTCACCTGAACAGGTTCCAGACTGAAGATCCACTCTCCAATCAACGACACATCTTGCTGCTGGAACTGGCACCAGCTATATGGCAAATTAAGGTAGTTCAGTTCAAAGTATTTCAATGGCGTTTTCAACTTTGGTGCATAACATTGCCATTTTTGCATATCTTGATAACAAATTTTCAACATGGCCTTTTAGAGATTCCACCTCATGAACAATGTCAGTGGAATTATGGAAATCCATCTCGGAAGGTGATCTTGTAGTTGCTTGTCAAAATCACCTTTTCAGACAGGATGTGAACATTTTCACCACCCTTGTTCATTAGGTGGGGTCACAAGAAGGGTATGTTGAAAATGTGAGTTCAAAATATGTTAAAAATGGCAAAGTTATACCCATTCATTTAAATTTTGCTTCTCTCACACTTAATTTGGGTCATTTTAAATATTTTGACCCCAAATTTTCAACATTGCTTTATCCTCTTTGTTTTCCTATATCCTCTCATTGTTCTCATATATACTGGCTACCGACTTAAGCATAGAGTCAGTCCTAGAGACTCTCAGAACTCAAAATAATGCAGGAGAATTTAAATTGGTTTTTGTTAATGCCCTACCTTGTTTTGTTTAAATATCTCGTCTCTACAGTGTCCTAAAAAAATTGTTACACATGTTTAAAGGGCTGAATGAAGGAGAAAGGGAAGGAGTATTTTATGGTTATAGCAGCCTAATTAAGCTTAATCAAGCTGTAAAAGAAATGAGGGAGGGCAAGATCTCTAAGAAGTGTTTCCCAGACAGGTGACTGGGGATGCATAAGGTAGAAAGTCAGAGTAGCTCTCTGAAGAGGGCCTGGCTAGTGCACAGTGAGAATAGAAGTACTCAATTGTGGCACTCAGTCTTTTTCCTGTGGTAGCCCATGGGAATAGAACAAGCTTTGACCCAGTAGGGTTAAATAATTTTCACCTTGGAAGTGATTATGGATGGTAATGGTTGAATGCAATTAACTTGTTTTGCAACTATGTTAATTGTTAGAATTGTTTAAATGATCCAAGCTGGGATTGTAATTTCAGTTACTCATGTTTACAAAAGAAGAGCTGTACACAACATAGGGACAAGAAGGGAGGAAAGTGAAGGGGTAAACATGAGAGGGGACCTAGAGAAAAAGGTTTATTTGACACACTAAATGGTATAAATGGCGGACATACAGATAATATTATAATGTGAAGGGAGTCCGCTCTCCCATTAAACATACACACCTGTTGTCAGAGTTAAAAAAAACTGAACTGTCACATAACGTCCCTTCAGGAAACACACCTCATGGAGGGGGAATATTTAAAGCTTAGTAGTGGCTGGGTGGGACAGGTGAAAGTGGCAGCATCTAATAACAGAAAGAAGACAGGGGTAGCCATTTTGTTTAAGAAAGGTAGTACGATCAAAAGCACACTGATAGATAAGGACAAAGAGGGACACTACATAAGGGTGTCGGCAGAACATCAAGGAGAGACATTCCACTTTGTAAATATCTAAGCCCTGATTCAGGACACAGCAACCATTTTGGAGAAGGTATTTAAAAACATTGCAGACCTGCCTCAAGGGCAAATAATTCTTGGTGGAGATTTTAATGTTCCCCGAAACACAACCCCAGATAGATCAACCATAACACAGGTCCAAAATAAGAAAGCACCTAAAGTATTAATAGGGATGACCAGAGAGTTGGGATTGAGGGACATTTGGAGAGACCAACATGTGGGTGAAAAAGACTATGGACAGGATTCACAAAGTGTTCGGCTTCTAAGACCCACTCCGCAACTGCTGCTGGGGACTGGAATCACCCACAGCTGCGGCAGTTGCGATTCACAGCCACAGCAGTTGCAGAGGGTGTTATAGCTGCTTCCATCAGCTGTAGCCCATTCCCACTGCTGTGACCATCTTCCCAGCAACACCACCCACAAGCAGCTGTAGATCGTGGAGTCGGTCATAATCCGGCTCCAACCTTATGAATACCCGCCGCTTCGGGTAACCTGCAGATCTGCAAGTTGCAACCCACTTACACCAAGGTTTACCCACAGCTGTGGGTATTTCATGAGCTTCGTGAATCCTGCCCTACACCTTTTATTCAAATCCTCATGCCTCTTATTCGAGAATAGATCTCTTTCATACTCAACAAAGTAATATGTGTAATATTAAGCAATCAAAGATCCATCACATCACTCTCTCAGACCATGCTCCTATTTTGATAAAACGGAGTTTATATAGAGGTCAAAAGAGAACAGTGTGGAGATTGAATGTCTCCTTGCTAAATGATAAGCACTTTGTAAATCAATTAGCTGATAAAATTAAAGACATTCACACAATCAATATTCAACAAGGGTGCTCTCAGATCTCTACCTGGGAGGTTTTAAAACTGGTGATAAGGGGGTAACTAATTAATTTTGCATCCGCAAGGAAAAGATTGAATTTACTCACATATAATCAAGGCCACTGTTTTTTGGTTTTTACCAGAAAACCTGGTAAAATTCCAGAATCAGGGCTGCCTAAAAACTGGTAAAAACAAAGATTTCATGGAATCTGGCATTTTATATCAGATCAGTAAATCTACAAAACTTGTATTTTTCTGATAATTCCTTCCTGTACTAGTTTCAGTTTGCTTTATTTAAGGCTCTGTATATTAAGCTTTCTTTAATTCTGATTCTTTATGCACATACTAAAAGAATGATAGCAGAATCCCAGTAAAATCCGGAAATTAGAGTTACAATCACTGGTGCAATTCCGGAATGTGAAGTCTTGAAAATGGAATTTCATTGTTTTATATATTGTAAATCAGTGTCCTTGCATATAATAGATTGCTGCAGGAGGTTAAAGAATGAGAGGAGCAACATAAGAAGAATCCGGGCATGAAAAAGATTTTTCAAAGGCTGGTTAATGCCAGGGAAGCTCTTACTAAGCATGAAAATAAAAAAGTAGAGGGAAACCTTAGATTCTGTAACCAAAAGTATCACAAAACAGGGGGACAGGCTGCTAGGCTGCTTGCATTTAGGCTCAAGAAATCCCAAGCAGATGGAACAGTGTCAAAACTGAAAAATAAAAAAGATCCCACAAAATCATGGTATAAACCAGAGGAGAAGGCTGAGCAGTTTGGGAACCACTGTAAAAAATTATATAAAAAAGAAGGGCAAGAGGTAAATATACCAGAAGCCACAAGAGAATTTTTAAAGACATATGAGCTTCCCAAATTAGAAAGAAATAGTAGAAGAAGAATTGGGAAAAAGCATCTCAGATGCTGAGGTAAGAATGACAATACAATCACCCCCAGTTGGGAAAACACCCAGCCCAGATGGCTTTTGTTCAGCTTTCTATAAAAAATTTGTCAATCCACTGATTCCTATTCTGACCCAGGTATACAATGACTGTCTCACAGAACAGAAAGCCCCAGCTTACTGTCGGGAAGCTATACTAACAACTATTCCTAAACCAGGTAAGCCACCAGATACCTGTGAAGCATATAGCCATATTTCCCTTCTAAATCAAGATTTGAAAATTTTAACAAAAATACTGGCTTCTCAATTACAGAAACACATTGACTCTCTAATCCACCCAGACCAAACAGGTTTTATCCCTAACAGACAATTAATGGATAATATTAGAAAGCTTCTTGATATTATAAAATATAGAAAACAGAAGGACACAGCTCAGTTAGCCATATTTCTTGATGCTGAAAAGCCTTTGAGAGGCTAAATTGGGAATTTTTATTTGAAGTAATGGATTATATGGGTCTGGGAAGGAATTTTCTTAGATGGGTACAGTTATGCTACTCACAACCTACAGCCAAAATCAAAGTGAATGGAACTTTATCAGACACAATAAGGATCAAGAGAGGTATGAGACAAGGATGCCCTTTATCCCCTCTTTTGTTTGCACTAAGTTTGGAACCCCTGGCAGTTGCCATTAGGCAAAACCCAAATATCAAAGGCATCAGGGTTGGATCCCAAGTCTGCACAGTGTCCCTATATGCAGGTGATATGCTTATTTATTTAAAGGAGCATCATATATCAATAACTTCACTTACACAATTACTACATCAGTATGGGATCATTTCAGGGTTTAAGGTGAATACAGAAAAATCTGAAAGTATGCTATTGGGAGGGACAATAAAACAGTAAGAGAGGAAGAACATTCCATTTAAGTGGGTTAAAGAGAAAGTCTAACATCTGGGGATTTGGATCCCTATAAATATTAATTATCTGTTCAAAGTACATTACATTAGACTATGGCAACAGATATGTGAAGATTTAAAAAGATGGAACTTGCTCCCTCTCTCCTTTTCAAGTAGAATTGAAACTATGAGACAAAATATCCTTCCCAGACTGCTTTTTCTCTTTTCTACCCTCCCACTCTCCATACCATGGCCAGATTGGAGATGTGCACTGAAAAAATAACTCCCTTCTTATGGGCGGGGGAAGAGACCCAGAATAAGAAGAACATGTCTACTAACCCCCAAAGAAAGCAGAGGCTGTGGCTTGCCAGATTTATATAAATATTATCTGGCTGTGGTACTGATATTTAAATTATAATCTCACCCAGGGAAAAGCACTTAGTGTGCATTAGAAGGGAATGCACATATGACAATGCCAGTAACAATATTGGCTTGGATTATTTTAAATAAAGATTTGGGACAGATCACAAATTGTTGGACGAAACACACATTGCAGTATTGGCTTAAGGTAAGGTCTTATTGGGGAATCCTAGCAAGATTGTGATCATATATTCCATTTAAATATCTGCCTGGTTTTCCAAAACAAAAACCAGATAGATGTTTTGAGATCTGGGAACAAAAGGGTTTAACGTACATTACACAATTTGTCCAAGAAGGTGTAATAGTGGAATATAACATATTATAAAATCAATATAAACTACCACACAAATATTTCTATAGATTTCTACAATGTAGGCATTACATTAATACAACAATAGGCACAGAGGCAATGGAGCGTGCCTCACAGGATATAATTCAGGTAATCCATAACAGAGCAAAAAATCACAATACTAAACATTTTATTTTGTGTATAGATAGATAGATAGATAGATAGATAGATAGATAGATAGATAGATAGATAGATAGATAGATAGATAGATAAAAACTTGAGGGAAGAGGGGGGTGAGTTAGCCATACAAGCCATACAGGAGAGATGGGAAAAGGAAGTCAACATTAACCTAACTGAAGAAGAATGGACTAAAATATAGAAAGATGTGCATCATACCTCCTCCTCAGCTATATGGCGAGAATATCGATGGAAGGTAACAAGCAGGTTTTTTATTACCCCAATGATAACAAAACATTTAGGGGAAAAACCCATGAGACAAATGCTGGAGAAAGTGTGGCAGTCAGGGAACACATTCTCATATTTCTTGGGAATGTCCCAAAATTAGAAATTACTGGTATAATCTAAAGGAGGTAATGAGGAGAATGCTAAACATGGGGCAGCCACTAGAGTTTAAACACTTGATATTGAGCTTACCCCCTCCAGAACCTAGACAAGAAGTGCAAAAATACCTGTTTAGGATACTGGTGGTTGCGGGGTTGAAGGTGATCACACAGAACTGGTTGAGCACCACAACTCCCAATGAGGATAGGTGGTGGAGTAATGTAAGAGAGATCAAGGAAATGGAACTGGTAACAGCAGAGTTGAGATTGGGAGTGGAAAAGTATAACCAGAGATGGAACCCTTACTTCCGTTATATTGATGAAACACAGGGAATACCATAGTTAGACCGAATATTATCGAATTAAAGGGGGGGGACCTCATATAAATTAATTGCATATTATAATAATTTAAAGCTGTATGTTTAAAGGACTCTGGGGAACTCACTTATTAAACTAAAGTGGTCCATTAAGATTATATTGGATTCAGTAATATCAGGAAGGAGACAAAGTGTGCAGCTCAAAATATGTTTTATTTAAATATGTGTTACCAAAGTTGCAATGCATGGTTAGGAGATTCAGTTCTTAAGGTTATTCACTAACTAATGCATTTGGTACAAGTTTTAAAGGCTATTAAATAAAATTGTAATAAAAGCATATAGACCAGATGGAATTGATAAATGAAAGGGGAGTGAATTAGTCATATATAGCGGTATGGACATTATTTAATACCATTGAAGCCGAATGAACAATTAGGTACAAGTATAAATTCTGTTTCCACAAAACAATGGGCAGGTGATTGACCCAGATGGAGATGGATGATGACTCTGACGATGGAATATACCTGTGGAAAAAAGAGATAGATGAGACTTGTTAAAAAGTCATACCTCAACACTCAAAAAAAAAAAAAAAGAGAAAGGAATAAACATTAATGACAAATGAAGGACTTGGTGGGAGCCAGTAATGAGTTTTAAGAAGTGTATGATTCAGCTGTATGTAACCAATGTAGAATGGTACTACGTTAATTGCCAACTTGATGAAACTCTCAATTAAATTTGCTTTTGAAGTTAAAAAAAAAGATAAGTAGGTGTAGCAACAATCAAAAAATTGGTGACAAGAGAGTTAAGGATTCCAGGACCAGAGGGAAGTTGCTTCCTCACTTACTCCAAAGTAAAAATAGACCAGCTAAGGTCTGAGAAGCAAGCGTTTCCCCCTGATTTGATTGACTAGAACAGCTGCATATATCACTACGTAGTGCTCTACAAAAATTCACAAGCAGTATTCGAAAGCAGGCAACCCACACTAAAGAACAAAAAAAAAAACAATACAGATTCAGTACTTAAGATCATTCAGGGACCAAATCTCAGGATCACGGCACTGAGAAACCTTTGGAGATAGCTTCAGGGAATTGGAAGGAGGACAATAAAGTGGTTGGGACCAAGTGGCACTTGTGGAAAAAACGTCCCACCAGGAAATCAAACTCAACCAATTGGTATCCGACTTTGCCACACCTTGCACTGCTTTAGAACTTGAGAAGCAAGAAGGGGCCCCTCCTGTTTGGGAAATGGGAAACAAGGCGGCTCAGACTATCCGCGAACCTGGACTCCAAAGTTGAAAAGACCATCCAAGTTGCTCAGTAGCACATCCAATACGCTAAAGGTTGGTGGAGTTCAAAATTATAGTGCTACGAAACAAAACAGAGCAGTAGTAGGTGAATGAGGCATCCGGTTCCAGGATGCAAAAGTGAAAGAAGGCAGTTCGATAGAAGCAGATCAAATGGCACAGAACAGATCAGTTAGGGCAGTAGCTAACTCACTTCTGGCTTTCTCTGGGGTCTCAAAAAGATTTCCAGGCTCCTGAAATCAGGACCTGCAAACGGGTTGGGTATGTCATCTTAAATTTTATGCTGGCGACAATTAACTTCGTAACAATAGAGTGGAAGGCAGCCCATTTTTGTCGAGTTTGGTAAGGCAAATCTTGAGTTAGGTGAAGCTTTTTTCCTTCCCACAGGATGGATTGGAGCTCTCTGACTTTAGAAAGAACATGATGTTTTTCTAGGTAGTTGAGAAACTTTAAAATCACAGGTCTTGGTGGCCCAGCAGGCAGTGCCACGCCGCCCTGCTCGCCCCATCCCAAAACCAAGCTGGAGACTGGCACAGCTCACTGCTTACCACCATGGCCAGCCAATGACTAAACTCTCAATGAACGCATACTGTATACCGTACACACTCAGTGATTGACAGCCCACTGAGCTGTCAGTCAATGAGTGCATACTGAATAAAGTATATGCTCATTGAGAGTTCAGTCAACAGCTGGCCATGGTGGTGAGAGATGGGCTGTGCCAGTCGACCACTTGGCTTCAGGATGGTGAAGCAGTGTGGTGGGGCACTGCCTACTCGGGTGGAGGGTGCAGGTTAAGTAGATGACCAGGGAAGTTTTAATATTACATAATGGGGGATCAGGGCTTGTGGGGTCTGCTAGACCACCAGGGATGTTTAACTTTTCTATAATGGGGGATCAGGGCTGGGTCAGTCCAATAGACCACCAAAAACATCTTTAGTTGGGGGGATCAGGACTGAGGCGGTCCTCTAGACCACCAGGTACATCTTTACTTTTCATAACAGGGGATCATGGCTTGGGCAGTCATCTGCTATACCAGGGTTTTTCAACCAGGAGTCCTATTGCCCTGGGGGACCCTGAGCAAGGCATAGGGAGTCCTTGGAGTGAGCAGGAAAAATGTTAAATATGAAACTGTAGAAACAGTTTTTAATACTGTCTCAGTGTTTTGAACAGCCTTTTCCTGCTCTGCCATCCATAGCAGACCCAGCTGCATTCATGCTCCTTTTCATCAAATAAGTACTTGGAGGCAAGCAGTTGTAAAGAACTTGAGCTGCATTTCACTTGTAATACATGGTATGTATCAGCGATGTGCAGAGCAGCATCTTTCTCCACATTTCTTTCTCTCCTTCACTCAGTTACAGATATAAAAGGTGTCACAAAAATGTATTTAACACATGTAGAAAGATATTATCCAGACTTAGAAAATGGGTAAGTAAAACTCTGTCTCCTGATTGGCTAGTTCCCTACCCAGACCCCTGGTCTATCTGAGAACAGACCCCGAGTTAGAATAAGTGCCAGTGGTAACTGACCTGATCACTGAACTCATGGGGCCAGTTAGAATGTTCAAGTTTCAAACTAACGCCATTTTTTTTCTACTGGTTAGGGGTTAATTTTGCGGCCAATATCACCCCCAAACACACATGTGAATACCAGCCTCCTTTTTAAAATACTACACACTCTACCACTCAATGCAGGCTTCAGCCAATAGAAGAAAAAGGTGTTTTTTTTAAATTAGTAGCGCTAGCCCATCGCGTGCTCTGCGCTACTGGCAAAAGCTGCTCTCAGCTCACCCTGCCTGCAGCCATGCGTTTTCCCTGCTCGGTAAGTGAACGACTGAGCGAGACAGCCCCAACACACAAACCGGCAAACAAAACCCTCACAAATTCCCGATACTCAGTCATCATTTCTGTTTTGTTTGGGGACCGGTGACTTCACGGCAGTCTGTCCTGTACAGCACCAGCAGTCCCCACTTGTCCCCAGCTGAATATCCCACATGCCAGCGATTTAGTCTTAATAAAAAAAAAAAAGATCTTACTGCGTGTTAAAGCCGTCAGGTCAGCTTTTCTGTAATAGTCTCTTTGCCCCCATCTCCCACAGACTACTTGCTCCCAAATGAAAATCGAAGCCGTCAGCTTTGAGGCAGTCTCTTGCTCATTCGCGTAGGGCGTGGTATGACGGCAATGGGAAGTCCAAAACTGCTGACCATAGCCTGCTGGTAGACGACATGTTATGGTTGCAGTTTGACATATATTGACTTGGGGGGGGGAGAACCCCCGACTCATCGTTCAGTAGGATGGGGCGTTACTGATGATCGAAGGGTCCCCAGCGCCCCCTCTGTATGGTACCCATGCCTATGCCTCTATTATGAGACCTAAAAAGCCATTTGGACTGGGATGTGTCTCATGCCGCAAGAGATAGAGACCAAGCAGTTTAATAGACATCACCCAAGCTGTCGGCAACTGAACTAGACTTTAGCGCTACGGGGGGACAGAGAGACAGAGAGACAGACCTGGAAACCTTAAAAAAACTTCATTGTCTCCAGGACATGCAGCAGTTAAAAAGTTAACAGCATTTCAGTCGATTCAGTCTAACCTACTGTGTCTGAGAAAAAACGAGTTACAGCGGACTTCATAGTTAGTCGCAAATCAGTAGCGTAATGTACCAGGACCTATTCTGTCCAGACTTAACTCACGGTTTCTTCAGCCCTTAGCACAGAAGGCTTGCTTGTCAGCAGGCAGGTCCAATAGCTGCCCGTGACCCTGCTACCAGCCCGCTCTGTCTTCTGAGCGTCACAAACCGGCAGTTTCCTGACCGCGTATCCGAGTCTCCAGACCAACTCTGTGCTTCTCACTGTGTTTTAAAAACATAAGGAAGCAAACTGAAACAGCCCCCAAACCATTAACATTTTATTATTTTAATGTGTGCCACTGATATGTTGGGGTTGGGGAGAGGAGCAGGAAGGAAAAGATACTGCAGAAAAATGTCTTCAGACAAAATAGTCAACTGCAGCAGGAGGAACTATTTTATTTCAAAACTTACTTTAAACTTATTTTTCATTTACATTTTTACAATGTTTTTGTTTACAGTACCCATTTTTTAAGAGCAAAACGCCTTCAGGGTGGGCGGTATTGTGCTATACCGACCTTCCAGGGCTATAAGAGCCCTCCGCCTGCGGCGTCGGGCCTCATTACGCCCTCTGGGTCCGGCATAGCAATACCGCCCACCCTGTTGGGTATTATTGCTTACTTAGAAAATGGGCTTGAAAAATCCCAGGCTCTGATTGGCTGATAGCCCTGGCAAGGTGGGCATCTATCAGACAACAGAGCCCGCGTATTAAAAGTGCCAGCCCCAACCAACCTGATTACATTCAAAATAACTGAGCTGACAGAATGTTGAAGTTTAAACAGACACCATTTTTTTCACTCTTCAGTGGGACAATGGAACAAGCCCACCCGCCCGCATCTGAAATACACTGTAAGTTAAAAAAAAAAAAACAGGACCTCAACATGTATGCAACATTACCCATAAAAAATGAAGGAAGGAAACAACAAAAAAAATGAAGCCATCCAACCTCTCACTGCCAGCAGTAACTACTGGCGCCCACACCCTCCAAACACCGGCCGATGAATTAGGTGGCATGCTGGCAGGCTGTCTCCATCTCTGGGGAGACTAACTTAGTCAAGTACCACCACCGGCTAGTGCTACTGTACCATTCAAAATCATAACACCCCTGCCCACCAGCAACTTTCAAACACTAAACACTCACATGGGGCAGTTAGGAAATGGAAAATAGCGGAGTTCCTCACTGCATTGCCAGACCGTAAGTAAACAGACAACCGCTATCTGCATCTGACCCGGTAATTATTATCTATTTTCTGCTACCAAGCTTGACCTCCTTGAATGCAGGTCCCATTTTTTCTGCAAACTGTCACCCTGCGTTTTAAATTCCCCCGCAGTGGCAAGGAAAAAAAGCAATAGTTCTTTTCAAATAGGCAGCACAACCGCATGCTCGGCACGATTATCATTCTGTTTCCCCTTACTTCTCACTGGCTTGCCTTACCTCCACACTCACTGCACACAAGTACAAATATTAAGAAAAGGCAACATTTAAGCCTCAGCAGTTGCAGGACTACCGCGTTCACATCTTTTCCTTGACACCATGCCCGACTCCGCTGCTCTTCAATTTCATCTTCCCGCCAGATCGCTCTGCAACAAAATCCATTTAAATCCAAACACCGTGGGTTGGAGTGACGGGGATCATGTTCATCAAGCAATGGGGGGAGGTGCAGGGCTAAATACAGCAGCCTAAAGTGATGTTCTGATTTTAAACAGAAACCATTTTTTTTTCACTCTAAGCAACACAGGTTGGGGGTAACCATGGCAACAAACTCCAGAAGGCACAAATACAAAGGCTCAAGTAGGACAAAAATCCCTAGTTCAGAAAAAAACTACAGTACTGCAGCTCTGGCGAAGGAACTACTTTTTTACAAAATAAATAAAATACTTAATTCTTTTAACATTTTAACATGAAAACTGTTATTTTTAATACATATATAATACAGTGGCCCATTTTCTAAGCTCAATAATACCCTCCAGGGTGGGCAGAATGGGCAATACTGGACTTTCAAGGGGCTATAAGGCCCTCCGCCTGCAGCGTTGGGCCTCATTATGCCCCTGGGCAGTCTGGTATTGCCCAATACTGCCCACCCTTTTGGGTATTATTGCTTTCTTGTTCCACCTAATTACATAAAAAGGGAATATTCCTGACCTGCAGGGCAATCCAGACTAGCATCTACAGCCTCCTGTTGGCCTTCTTGAATTGTGGCTATGGGATTCAGATCTGGATCTTTCATTCACAACTCTCCACTGTTAACACCTCCCACACCTTCATTTCCTCAGGGTCACACAATGAATATCAGATTCAAATCTGGTCTCTGGCCAGATGGTCCCAGCTACTACTGATGTTCACTCTAGGGGTCTGTGCACCCAAAAAGGTTGAAAACCCCTGCACTAGACCACCAGAGATGTTCTAATTTTTCATAATGGGGGCTCGGGGCTTGAGTGGGATGCTAGATCACCAAGGACTTATTTTAATGAAAGGAGGAATGGGACTGGGAATTGAGGACCATGGCATATTACCACATACTGCTCAACTCTCCCGGAGGGCAAGTTTCTAAGTACCCTTACATTGAGTCCAGAGCTGGTCTAAGGGTACTTAGAAATTTGTCCTCTGTGAGAGTTTAGAAAATCCTGAGTCAGGGGATTTGGCAGCCTGCATCTGCTGCACACCCCTAGCACCATGCTGCAGCCCATTTTGTGCTGTATGGACAGTGCAAGCCTTGTTTGGTGCACATAGCCAGTGGCTGACACAGGCTGCTTTTGAGAATCTCTCCCAGTGCATCTTTTGGTGCAAGGGGCACTTTGTGCCATTCCATGTGAGGCAAGCCCCTTGCGCCATGCAAGGAGCTTTGAGAATCAGGCCCGTAGACTTTTTCTGTCCATTTCCATCTATGTAAGACATGGAGGGAGGTAGGGTGTATCTGAGGGGATTACCAAGATGCAGTAATTAACTTTAATTAACACCTCACAGCAACCAATGGATTAAACATGTTAGCATAATAGGGATAACTTATCTGGTTTCTGTGACACCCAGTATGGATTCAGAAGCAAAGGTTTTTTTCCATTTAGTACTTTCGGTACTTTAATATATTCTATTTTAGATTGCCCCATACCTCCTGTCTTATAAGATATCCTTGTTCCTCATTTCTTATTTAGCACTTTGTTACATCTGAAATAATAACAGGAGTGTTTCATTTAATATGGCCATCCCCAGAGTTTTATTAGTATTCTCTGGCCATTGTTTAACATTACAATACTATTTACTAAAATGAGTCACAGTAGCATATAAAAGACATTGCTCCCTGATCTTATGTGACAATGAAAACCTGTGGCTAGTGAGGACTGCTAGTGATGCTGCTGTGCAATGGTGTCATAGAGGAATCAAGCTCTCCCAGGCCCTGCTCTAATTAAATGGAATCTGTGCTCAAAACATACAGAAACTGTCTTCAATCAAAGATTAATAAATGTCAGGATGATCACAGCTCAGAGGCTGACGTCTTTTACAGCAGGGACCTTAAAACTGCAGAAACTCATGGAGCAGACCTGCAGCTAGATCTGCACCTCCAGAGCTGCTGACATGGAGGGAGGGAGTGGAGGTTGAGGAGGCCTTTATGGTAACATCTCAAAAACTACATCACGTATTAAGATGGCTGGGAGATAACTTGGACAAGATCTGGCAAGAGGTTGCAAATAACAAAAAGAACCAAAAGCAGTGCATGTCATACTTAGAGAAACAAGTCACAGGGTTGACTGAAACCACAGACCTATGTAAATGAGCAATTCTGCAGCTTCATGATTGTGGGGAACTACTCCACCAAAAAATAAAAGATCTAGTGAATAGATCACGTTGGATTAGAGGGACACTGTCAGCCTGTTTTGCATCATATTATTTCTTGTTAAAACCCACATTTTATGGTTGCTTACCTTCTCTAAAATTCATTAATGTTACTTTTTGTTTTGTCTGTCTCCTTGTTTAGTAGAACTGAAATGCATGATAATGTATATTTATAAACAACTTTATAGTATATGGTTAGGGCCCTTATAGATGGAAAACAGTGGCTTCCCAAATGTTGTTGTAGGACAGTTCAAAGGTCAAAAAAGTTGTTGTACTATCGTTCTGACATCAGATCGATAGTACAACAACTTTTCAGCCTTGAGCTACTACATGATTGGCTGAAAACAGAGCTGATCAAAAATGCGCTCTAAAATGGCTGAGGTGTCTAACGATCAGTCGGTAGAGCCATTCAGTCAGATAGTTGGGACACGGACTGCCATACTCGGCTCAGTGTTCCTAAACTATCAGTTTGCCATTTTTTTTTTATTTCTTTTACTGAGAGCAGGACCGCAGGAAGCAGTGAAGCACCGGTATCTTCGGTGTCGGAACTGGATGGTGACTGCAGCATGGACCAGGAGGGAGCGACCGAGCAAGCGAGCAGGACAATATTCACAAGGTATGAACCCTGTCAAAAGTCAAACCTCCTACAGTTTGGGGAACCATATACTATATAAAATAGTATATGGTTGCTTAAACTCAACAAGGCATTGTTGCCATCTCAGGGAACTGATTCCATCACACGGACCTCTCGAGCTTTGCTCTCGAGGTCTGTGTGATGTCATCACATCCCCTCGATGGCAACATAGCCTTGTTGTGTATGAGCATCCATACACTATTCTATATGTTTAGTTTTAAGTCCTGAATCAATTCTTCTTGAATACTTCCTAAACATTAAAAGCACCCCCAAAGAGTGCTGTCACTCATGAGGCAGTAGCCACCTAAACTCTTACTGCATCATGAGTGGCTAGACTGTATTGGAGGTATTTCCAAGTCCAGGAAAGATGCAGCGGGACTTGATCAAGTAATGTAAACATACCTGTTTTGGTGTGGTAGCACCAGTATGGTGGGCAGTCTATTTTTCACTTTTTAAAAGAAAAAAAGAATCAGAATCAAACTACTAGCTACATCAGCAGTCTTTACAGAATGTTAGCAAACATAAAATGTGTTTTTTAAACAAGGGACACTTTGAGGCCTAATGGTGTTGACAGTGTCCATTTAACATCCAGATACATATAATACCAGAAAAGACTTAATCAAGAAACATGTTACAATTCATGGACAGTTAAAGCACAAGGTGGTGAACCTGGAAACAGACTTTCATTTAAATATAATAAGGGCACATTGAAGATTAATTTCATCACCAATCGACTTCAAAGCCTTCCCACAGTCAGTAATTATTGCCTTCCTATATTATAAAATGAAAGAGACCGTACCAAAAAAGGCTTGGGAGAAAAATAAAGTAGTGCCTGGGGACCAAAAGCTGTAGTTTTAACATCATTTTCCACCTTTCACAATGGAAAGGAGGAAGCAGCTATTCCCAGTTTAAAAAGAACTTAGGGCCAAGGACCTTAAAGACAAGATTGATTACCAAGCCAAACTTAAAATCATCTTGCACTCTGAGGTGAAAACCTTTGAGGATCTGTCAGAAACAAAAACATCTGACAAGGTTGGGAGTGAGCACAGATGAAACCAAGAGGCAAAGGAATGGGAGGATCAGTGACCGGAGGCATGCCATGGACTATAATGGTGGCAAAATACTAACAACAGATTGCAACCATGCCCACAACAGCCTCCTGGATACCTCAGAAGAAGATAAACAGGGAAGAACACACAGATTGGATTGAGACGATGCAGTGGAGAAGCAGAACCAGGACTTCTGAATGGGCACAACAGGAACAAATGGACTCGAAGCAGTATCTTTCAGCCAAATGTGCTAAGGAGCTGATGGCTTGGGGACACTGATAAAACAACTTTCATTTTTTGCTGTCTTATATTGTTCTGATGCTATCCCCTCATATGGGGAATTGGGAAGGAAGCCTGTACATTGTTTAGAACAGTGTAACTTGGAGGTACAACAGTATAAGGGGGAGACCAGCATCAACTGCTAAAAAGCATGTAAAGTATAAAACAGAGACTTGAAATAAATATGGTTTGGATTAGATCTCCTCCTCCTCCTCCTCATGGGGACTCACCTGACCCAAAGGAGGCAATAGGAAAAGGACACAAGGAGTCAAAGATTTATTGCTGTTTGAAAAGACTGTATATTGACTTCAATTATGTAAAAATGGTGAAATTAAGGGGGACTTTACAATGCACATGATGACTGGGAGGTTGGTGCTATGAAAGTAATGAGGGAAAAAAAGCTGTGCCTGATGTGGGGTAGAGATGAGAAATTAGGGGGCTGGGGCGGTCCATCTTTCACTTCTCAGTATTAAAAGGTTAGGATGCATAGTCCAAGGAAGGTTCACCTCGATGAACAGTGAGGTCCCTCTCAGGCCTGACTCAAATTTGCCTAATGATGTAAGAGATAATCTCCCAGCTGGAAGAGTAGAAGGGTTAAGAGAGAAAAGGCAGTATAGTGCAGTGGTTTAAGGCTCTAAGCTGCAAATCTGAAGACATGGGTTTGAATCCCACAGCCCCCACTTGCATATACTGTGTGACCCTGAGCAAGTCACTTAACTTCCCTGTGCTCCCAGGTTGTACCTGTAAAAAAGCTTTCAGCTTAGTGTGTCTCACCTGGTTAAACAATTGGAAAAAAAAATTGGAAGATCACCCATCAAAGTGGAAGCATCGAATATCATATTTTTAAAAACAAAAAAGAAAGTAGTCCACATTAGGAGACTGCCAAACTTGGTAATAGTGAGAACCACCTACAGAAGGAGCTGCATTGAATAGGGACACACAAAAAAAGGAGGGCTAGATGGAGTGGGGGCTCCCTATCAGGAACCAAAACAACATGAAGACTAGACAAGAGAAAAAGAAAATAATAGGATCCAGACTCTGGGGACGACTATGCGGGGACTTGGGGATGGGAAGCTATGACTTGTAGTTGCATGGGAGAGTTCACAGATCCTGCCAGAAGATTGTTCCTCAATGGCAGTTTGGTGCAGCAGATAGTACTGTAGCTGCACTGCCTATTGCCAACCACAAACAGCTAGGTAATAGGATAAAGGTGACACTAATATAAGGTACGGTAGAGAGGGCCAGCAGGCCATAAAGAGGCCTGCAGAGCTCACTGTTATATTAGTGGTTCAAATTATTTAAAATGTTTTTATGTGGTTGCAAGGGTTACACAATGTATGAATCTGTTTGAGTAGGGTGGGAATATTTAATAGAAGCCAGTGAGCTAACTGGGGTCAGAACATTAGGGTGCACCTATGGGGATAAAATGCTACAGGTGGACACATCTGAATGGCAGACTTAAATAGCGTGTCATATAATGTCAGAGGGCTGAACAGGCCAATTAAAAGAGCCAGGGTTTTACAAGAGCTCAGTAAGGCTGGGGTTACAATAGCACTTTTAGAGGAAATGCAAATAACCCAACAGAACATGATAAATTAACATATCGATGGGTGTGGGTGGTGAATGCGACTTCAAGGAATGAGCTCCTACACCACAAGGGTGCAGCAATACTTATCCAAAATGATAGTGCCATACAAATTGAGGGAATGGAAATGAACCCAGAAGGAAGATATGTCTGACTGCATGGACACTATCAGTATACTAGGTGCACTCTGTTGAACTTCTGTGTCCCTGATGAAGAAAAGGAGAACATGGCATTTTTGATGAATATACTTCAAGGGACGGTAACAGAACTGGGGATGCTCTACTTAATTGATGGAGACTTTAATACTATAATACCTGCTAAAATGGATAAGGTAGGTGGGAGGTTAGCCTCAGAGGGAAGATAAGGCAAACTGCTATACAGATTAATGGGGGGAGCTAGGATGTAAAGAAATTTGGAGGCATATCAATGGTCCCAAACATGATGTCACTCACTACTGCGATAGGCATAAATACTACACATGCATAAATGTGTCTAGTAGCCACAGATTTGTGCATGCAGTAGATGACTGCAAAATTCTGTCCAGAACATCATCTGATCATGTCCCAGACAGGCTGAAGATGGAGGTAGCTCCTCATTTCAAAATTCAAATTGGATAATGAACATCTGACTTCTGAACTCACCAGAATTCAGAGGCAAAATAGAACATACAACACAAAAAATCTAATAAAAAGAATTCAGAGGGAACTGCTACACATGAAGTACACTGGAATACACTGAAGGCAGTGATTAGAGGGGGTATGCCATCAGAACAATGGCATTTTAATAGCGAAGACCACCACAGTGACAAATCTCGCCAGGTCACTGTGATGGTCTCGCTTCACACCGCCGCTCTCTTTCTGGGTGGTGCGCCCTCCCACCCTGAACCAACTCTGACTTGGAGCTGGTTATCTAGAGATTGGGGGTGTGGGGGTGAAGCCTCCTGCAAAAAAACACTTTGTTCCAAGAGGAACAATGCTGACTGTTGGCATTTTTCCCATCACTGTTGGGCATGCCGACATCGTTGTCAATGTAACGATATGGAACCATTATAGGGGTGATTATATCTTAATCCTCAGAGCGAAAGAAAATGGGTTGGCTAAAAAAACAAGAGCTGGAACACCAAATTCAAGACCTGAAATTTCAACAGAAAATCACATGAAATGAACAAACACGGGCAGAAATAGAGACAAGGAAACAAGAGCTCACAAGACTCCTAATGACCCAGATGGAAGGGAGTTACAGAAAGACTTAACAGAAGTACTACAAGGGGCAATAGGCTAGGGAGGCTCCAAGACTTACTTTAAGGAAACAACAGAGTAACAGAGTGGGGCTGAGACTACACAACCCTAAAAAAAAGAGTGGGGTGACATGACAGGAAAGCCTGGAGAAATAATACAAATACTTGGGGCATACTATATAAACAGTTATATACACAGGTGAGGGTAGAGACATTTGGAGAACAGGTAGAGGAATTCTTCTCAGATGTCACCTTGCAAACACTGTCAGAACATCAGGCAATTAAGCTGGACAGGGACACAGGGGAGCAAGATATCTCAATTAAATTAAATAATTGAAGAATGGGAAGTCACCAGGCCGAGATGACCTACCTGCAGAAGATTTTTTTTTTAAGTTTGCAGCACAGCTAAGCCTATCATTCTGAAACATTTGCATAAAAATAATAGTAGGAGGGCAGATACCAAAATCATGGAGATACAGTATATACAGTTTTTTATATTAACAAAACCAGGAAAAGATGTAATGGAGTGTGGGTCTTACAGATCAGTGTCACTCCTAAACGTTGAATTCAAAATTCTTACAGAAATTCTGGCAGAAAGGGTGCAGAAAGTGATAGCTATTGTGGCGTTTTGGTTTTGGTCTGCAACAGAGGACCCTTACCTTCATTGTAGACTGCCGTACCCATCTGGTTCTTCTGCAATAATCACCTTCATTTTTTTTTGTTTTTCTTAATTTCTTTATTATTTCCTCAGCCGGGGTGGTCCTATGGTTCCCCTGCTTCCAGCGACTTACTTGGCTGCTACCCTGAACCCAGTAAGAGCTCAACCCTTTCATCCTGCCATCCCAGGGCCACATCACAGTGGGGATCCATCCCGCACACTGTGGAAGACCTGGAGGCTGGGGGATGGAGGAGAGCTGGCTTAAGTGAGTCCGCCATGGTACCAGGAAGTCCGCCATCACTCAGACTGGAGGATTTGTGCTTTTTCCCCTGTATCCCCTCCACAGTACATGTGTGCAATGGCATACAGGATGCTGCTGCACCCCGCACTCACATGCAGCGCATTAGATGCCTACCTGTGCCAACCCACGCTTTGTTCACTGAGCCTGCACCATATTCGGCCACCGCCAGGAGCCAGTGCCTCTGTGATCTTCCCCACCCCCTCTCCCTGGAGGAGGAGGAGAGCATTCCAGGGGATGCTCTATTCTCTTCCCCCCAGCTGACCCCCCCCCGAGACCTGAGGTCACTTCCAACCCCTGGTCCTTGGCATGGGAAGAGGTAAGATGCCAGAACCTCAGCCATCTGTGCCACCAGGCCAGAACAATAATCACCTTCTGGTACCAAATGAACTGAGTTGGATGCATAAAATAATAAACAAATTAGTTTTATTTGGGCACATAAACAGGAGCATCTGTACAGCATGAGGCACAACTCAGAACTAACTGAAGAAACAGGAAATTGGAGTTTCCAAGCTCCTGCAGGAACTAGATAGCATAACAGTTTAAAAGGCTCAAGTTGCACATTATGTCCTAGTTAAAGGGGCGGTAGCTATTCTTAAGCCCCATACTTAATTGTCCTCCACTTCACCCATGGGACAGAAAATGTGAGTACCACTCGAACAAAAGCAAAAGCATGGCATTAACAGCAGGAAAAAATTATCGAAACTGTTTAAACAGTAAAATAAACATTGATCAGCATCGTGGAGTAAAATTTTAAGAAAGACCTTTGATTGACTGATTGAAATCACAATATTTTGCTGCAGGGGAGGGGAGAAATTAATCTGGACTACACTGGTGGCCAGTCAGTGTAGTGCCAGGGAGGGGGGGACACCATAGCACCTGAAGCTTGGCCATGCCACAAGCACTAACGTGCAGGGGAAGGGAAAGGGAGGAGTGGGAAGGGGAGCTGCAGGAAGTACCAATGCAGTTTAAATATATGTCAATATTACAAACCATCAACACTTCTAAGACCTAGGGGAAAAATGGTTATTGCAAACAGTAAAAGCTTAATGCAAGGATAAATGAGCACACAGTTTTATAAGACAAATAATAAATAAATGACCACACAGAGATCAAGACATGACCACTGAGTTCAGAATGAAGGTTCACACTTTTTTGCAACTTTTGGGATCAGTGGGAATTGACTTGTGTGTGGATTGGACCAGTTCCTAACAGCATGGGGTCAGGGCAGAAAAAGGGACCCAAGAGTTCTGTGAGCTGTCATATCCACATCATTTTAGGCAGTAAGTCCAAGATCTGTTGACCTACTTTTTGTGCAATATCTTCTCGATCTGATATATGGAAGAGTTCTCAGAAAAAGATGCAGCAAAAGACTAAGAAGTTCCAGAAAGTCCATCAGGCTGAGCTGGCAAAAGAGGATCTGGCTGAAGATTGCCAAGACCATGGGGTTGTGGAGGAACTGGTCACAAATTATCTTCAGAAATTTCAGCTTCCAAAAGTATAGCAGGTTCAAGTGCAGATTCACTGTTAGGGGGACTGGGATCATCAGGAAGGCTATCATTTAAGTACCCATGTTTCAGTCTGTTGATGTGGATTTTATTGTGTACCAGCTGTCCAGCGGACTTGTGCCTCAAGTGAACATGGACAGGAGGAAGCTTTTCCAATGTAGAAGGGACCAGTCCAAGGGCAAAGCAGTTTTTTGGTGGTGCCCGAAACAAGGATGGGTCAATGAAATATACAATGTCCCCAACAGAAAATGAAGGTGCATGTGACTTAGCTACTGACATTTTTTGCATTGCAGATTTTCTCTGGCCCAGTGTGTCAATTGCAACATGTCTGGAAAGTTCAAGCTGTTCCAACATTGGAATGATGAAGGATGGAGCTGACTTTGGAACTTCTAGCAACGAGAGATCCCTGTCCAGAGGAGTTCTTGGGTGAAGTCCATGGACTAGAAAAAACAGAGTGTACTCTGCACTGTCGATACAAGGGCTGGTGTTGCAAGCAAATTGAATGAAGGGAACAAACCAATCCCAAGTATCGTGAGTCTCATCCAGGTACTTGGATAGTGTATTAAGAATTGTAGACATCATTATCTGACTTTGTCCATTACATTGTGGATGATAACTGGTTGTGTGAGTCTTTCTGATGTCGAGAAGTTAGCATGTTTCTTGCACAGTAGTTGAAAGGTAGTTAGTGCCTCTGTCTGAATTCAGGTACCCTGGAGTACCGTGACGACAAATGATTGTGTTGAGGAAGGCCCTTGCCACTGTGGCAGCTTTAATGTCTTTTAGGGGGATTAGTTCCAAATACTTTGTAAGGTAGTCCACAAAAACAAGAATGTACTTATTGCCAGAGTCAGGTCATGTAGGCAAGGGTCCAAGAAGGTCTGTGTTGATTCTTTGAAATGGTTCAGTGGCTACAGATATTGGAATGATGTGTGCCTTTGTCAGTTTGGCAGGAGTCTTTCTTTGGGAGAAGGGCTGGCAGGATTTGACAAATCAATGTCCTTGTTCATGTGAGGCCAGAAGAAGTGGAGCCTTGTCTTTTAAGAGTTCTGTGGATTCCCATATGACCTTTGGAAAGTGGAGAGGCATGAATGGATTGAAGAACTTCCATGACTAGAGAGGCTGGCACAACTAACTGAACATGAGTTCTATCTGTGCGATGTCCCTTACCTTCCTTGGTCCAAATGTAAAAAAGCACACAGACATTGAGAAAGTATTGTGATGCAAAGAATAGTACATCCTGACAGTGTTGTTTTTGTTATGGTAAAGTTTCAGTCTCTAAGTAGGTAATTATGTTCTGTGAATTGAGGATCAGTTCTTTGTTGCATTTTAATCATTGCCAGGGATATATTAGTATTAGAGGTTGTAAGAAGCTCTTCAGCTGCTTGTAATAAGTGAGGATTGGTGCTTTTCTCTGAGGAAGCAGTTGGTAACAGCAAGGCAACTTGAAGTGCTCTAGGAGCGTTCACAGGGAGCTCATCTATAGAGTGGAAAGGAAGAGCATGTAGGCAGGATTCATCATCTGTTGAGGATGATGTGGAGGGATACCATCTCTGGCTTACAGCATTGGCATTAGAATGAACTTGACCTGGTCGGCATTGAATTTCAAAGTTGTAGCATTGCAATATGGCAATCCATTGGGCAAATTTGTGGTTCCATGTGATAATGGCGAAAGCGTAAAGGTGATCGGTGTTACCACGAAGTCACGTGCCAAAATTTTTTTTGCCACTGTGACATCCCAGCGCACAGGAAAATGATGCCAGGGACTTAATTTTTAATGTTTTTATGCTGGGGGTCTGTGCCACCCACACCTCCCTACTAAAGGATCTGTAATTCCAGGGGGTTCATGTGTGTGTGTGTGGGGGTGAAAACATTAAAAATAAAAGGTTTGGGCCAGGCTAAACAAAAGGCACAGGCACCCAGACTTGAACCCAGTACCCCACACACCAACACCAGCAGCTGACCCACTGCCACAAGGTCAGCTCGGCAACCCACCACAGAACCACCCTCACATCCCTCCCACTCTCCCTGTGCGGCCCACTCCCCCTCTACACGCACATATGTATAGCAACATCCTGTCACTATGTAAGCCCACCTCCCTATCTGGTAGCCCTACCAGACCATGGCCATCCCTGTAATGCACTGTAAAGGAGTCACCATTATTGTAGGCACCCTTTCCCCTGCGCCATTATCGCTGGCTACCGAATTTGCCTACTGGATTCTTCATTTCAAACAGTCATCTGAAGACAGAGTAATCAATGATAGCTGCAAAGGAGAATTTACGGAGTTAACAGTTAAATTTCTTTACAGTAAATACCATAGCTTGACATTCTTTTTCTGTGATGCCATAGTTTTGTTCAGCTGAGGATAGAGAGCTCCCGGCATAGGAAACAACTCGTTCTGTTCCATCTTGGATTTAACACAGCACAGCGCCCCCTGCAAAGGAACTAGCATCTGACTAGAGTTTGAAGGGTTGGTCAAACCTTGGGTACTGGATTTACTGGATTAACTGGATGGATTGGGCCAAAAGAAGGCACAAGGCCCATTGAGACTGTCCCCCACAACAGTGGATCATTGGTTACAATGATATTGAGAGTTGAGCCATAACTCTAACTGGGATTTAAATGATTCAAAGTTAGCCATATTGATCAAATCCTTTGGTAATAAATTCCAATGTTTGGCAACTCTGATAGAAAAGAAATTATCACTTTTTTTGTGTTCACCCAATCTACAACTAATTGCTGGTTATGGCATCTACCCACTATGCGTTTGTCTGCTAAGGTAAGTCCATATTGTTCCATTAAGATGGGGAATTTAAGTAATTTGTAAACAAAGAGAATATCCGCTATACCTATGCATATCTAGGGGAGAAAGATCTGATTCTCTTAGTCGAGATTCATAACTGAGAGAATTGAGCTGTGGTACCATTTTAGTAAAACGTCTCTGGATTAGTACCAAATGAATAGTATCTCCTTTAAGATAAGGGCTCCAAAATGGTGATCCATAGTCCAACTGAGGTCTAATATAAGCCCTATAGAGAGAGGTAGTAAGTATTGCTCAGACTTACTGACAAATGTTATTTTAATTTGTTTCATAGGACATTAGCAGATCCAACAACCTTGTTGTAGTGAAAATTTAGAGATAACTTATAGTCAATTATGATTCCTAGATCTCTTTCATTAGTGGTAGATTTTAGCATAGTATTGTTAAGGTAATAATTAGTCTTTGGGCTTTTAATACCAAAATGGAGGACCAAACACTTGTCAGTGTCGAAAAGCATTGAATTATTCTGTGCCCAAGATTCGATACAAAGAAGATCATGTTCAAGAGATCTCATGGCAGATATAGAATCAACCCTACCACCCAATTTCGTATCGTCAGCAAATTTAGATAGATGACTATTTGAGGAAAAGTGCATGTCACTAATAACAATGTTAAAAAATAAGAAACCCAGCACAGAGCCCTGTGGGACTTCACTAATAACTTGACCTAACACTGAAAAGGAACCATTTATTTTTATGGTTTGGATCCTATTCTGCAATCAACTTGCAGTCCAGTTAACAGGACAAGATGAAAAAACGAATTTAAGTAATTTATTGATTAGAATGGAGTGTGACAGTTTATCAAAAGCCTTGCTAAAGTCAAGCAGTATGACATCAGGTGGAATTTTAACATCCAGATATTTACTTATATGATTATAAAAGGAAATTAGATTAGTGGAACATGAATGGCCTTTTGTAAAGCCATGCTGTGTCCTATCCTGGATACCTAAGTTGTCCATTCCTTTTTCAAACAGTGCCTTAATTAAATGCTCCATTACTTTCCCTATTATTGAGGTTAGACTAATAGGCCTATAATTTTACCTTTTTTATTGTATTTCTTTTTGGTAATAATAAACTTACTTTCCAGATAGTACATAAAGTCTTTTAATTCAGTCCTTTCACAGTTAACTGTTTTATTCCTGAATGTTTCCTCTCAATCAATTTCAGTGATTTGGTATTAATTAAATAAAAATTAGCATTATTATAGTCCTTATATGTAATATTATTACAGGGTTTAGGATTGAAAATATTTATACTGAAATTGATTGTATTGTGATCAGTATTGCCAATTGGAGATGATATTTTCATGTCAAAGATCTTATTCTTAATAATGGTAAGAACTAAATCAAGTAAATTAGACCCCCTGGTGGGGGAATCCACCAATTGTTCGAGTCCATTGTCTATGCATGTGGTGGCAAATAGTTTTCTTGTTCTATACTACCAGAGAAGGTTTCCCAGTTAATGCCAGGAAAATTGAAGTCACCCATGATCAAAGTATCTCCCTTACCAACCATATCAGATATAACATTTATCAGATCAGAAGTGTACAGCATGTCTGCAGATGGAGGTCTATAGCAAACACCCAATATAAGTTTTGCGTGACCTTTAGGAAGAACAGTGACCTATAATGATTTGGTAGAGGTAGGAGTAGGAATTCCATATGATGTAATATCCTTTCTAACATATAAACATACTCCTCCCCTAACTGATTATCTCTGTCCTTGTGATAGAGTTTGAAGTTAGGTATTTCCCTAATCCATCCTGAGGGGGAATCCTACCATGTCACAGCAACTGCTATGATATGAAGATCCTGGCCAGTACTGGATTAGTTATAGATATTAGATTTGCTTTCAAGGTTTCAAAGACCTCTTTACATTTGGAAGTCCTAACATAGTCACATCCCTTTTTTGGTTAGGGCATACAGTGGAGCTGCAATCTTGGCATAGTTGCAAATTAATTTTCTGTAGTAGCCAGACAAACCCAGAAAAGCTCTAAGGTCTTTGAGGTTGTTAGGTTCTGGATAGTCCTTTACTGCTGACAGCTTATCAGGGTCTGGAGAGATGTCTTGAGAACCAACCACATGTCCCAGGCAATGAATTTGATGCTGTGCAAAACAACACTTCTCTGGGTGAAGCTTGAGGTTGGCTTGTCTGAGATGTTTGAACACCTCTTTGAGATGGTGGAGGTGCTCTGGGAATGTTCTACTGAAGATGATAACATTGTCCGGGTAGACTAGGCAAGATTTCCACATAATATGGCTTCCCTGACATGTTGAAATGTGGTTGGATTGTTACAAAGTCCCATAGGCAGATGTTTAAATTGAAAAAATCCCAATTGATAGCCAGGCTGTGTATGGGCATGAAGCTGGATTAATAATAACTTGGTAGAATCCACTCTTAAGGTCTACTGTGGTGAGGAAAGCTGAGCTGGCCATACCTAGGCTGTCTAAGGCATCTTCAGTTGTAGATAAGGGATGAGCGTCCTGCACTATGTAGGCATTGAGCTTTCTGTAATACACCATGAAACTATACCCTTTATCTTTCATTACCACCAGCAAGCAAGGTGCACCCAAGGGACTTGTAGATTCTTCAATAATGTCCTGTTCAAGTAAGTCCTTGATAATGTCCTCCAGGATCTGTTTTTGTTTGTGTCCCACTTTGTAGACTCACTGATGGACAGGCTGCTGCTTGGGCTGCACCTCAATGGTGTGTTGCAGGATATCACAGCACCCGAGTTTGTTATCTGGACCAAAAAAGACATCCGAGTAGTTCTCCAGGAATGCCAGAAGTTGCTGTTTCTCTGTTGGACGGGCTGGAAGTTTTGAAAAAGGTAATCGCTAACTGATGGGTAACTCTTTGGAGGCTGGAGTGGTCATGATGGTGCTGACAGGATGAAAGCTGGTTGGGGCTCTTGCTGGAGGTGAATCTGGTCCCCTGAAGACAAGCATATAAACTTTCTGATGTTGGTACCCTTTCAGATGACCACTGGCTCACCTGTGAAGTTGCAGTATTTTTGGAAGACTACGCCACTGTCCACAGCAGACAAGGTGTTCTCTGGAAGGAGACCTGAGGAGTTCAGAGTGGGGAATCCCATGATGATGCCAACAACACCTTGTGGAAGTGATTCACCTCAGATATTGGAAATTAAGACCATCTCTGACTTAGGAGGCACAGTGACTGAGTCTATAGCTGGGAGTTACCTTCATGGATAGAGTGACAGTTTGTTTGAAAGTCTAGGATGGCTTTGTAAGCTTTAAAGAAGTCCAGGCCAAGAATCACTACTAGCTGCAAATCAGGAACTAGGCAAAACTTGACAGTAGCTTGCTGTAAGCGAAAGTGGAGTCTGAGATGGACCACGTCTGTGATAGGTGCTATAGTGGTACTTACTGTGATAATGTACATGAGGTTAGCTGGAGAGACATTAGGTAAGTGATGTATAGCTGGATTGTCTAGAATACTGTTGTGGATATCTGAGATTTCTGCTCCAGAGTCAACCAATGCATGGGTGGACCAATCTCCAATGGTTATAGGAACATAGTTCGCTAGAAGAGGTGACCTGATGACAGGGAACTTTGCCCCTGGAGCTGAGGGTGTGCCTGAGTTAGTAGCCAAAGGGTGCAGATTGTTAGAGTTGTAAGATTCAGAGGGGTGGCCAGTTGCTCTTTTACCTTGATCCTGGGTGTAGTTGCAGTTATCTTGCTGATTGTGCCATGGTAGGCATCTCTCTCTCTCTCTCTCTCTCCTTTGATTTCTGTTTTGATTCTGTAGCTTTCAGCAGACAGCAGCAGTGTGTCCCCTGAACCCACACCACTGGCAGGTCACTGATTCACGTGATGGTGGGGGTGGCTCAGGTCACTGTCAAAGTGATCTAACAGCATTGACAGAAGTTGCAGGGGTAGCAGGAGCACTGAGGTGTAAGCTGTTAACAGTCTTTGAGAACATCTCTATAACTGATTGCTGTTGCTGGACACATGTTGCGAGGGTGGCTAACTGTGATGATTGGGGTGCTTGCACAGTGGTAGCCTGGGACAGTGATATGGACTCTTGTGTGACTCATGCAGCTTGGATTGTGTCCATCCAGGTTGTTGGTTTTTGTTGGATTACATACTGGTGGAGCCGAGGAAGGAGTCCTCTTACAAAGGCTGTGATTTGCTCTTTTTCTGATTTTTGCAAATGTTTCAATGTCCGGTATGAATGCTTCCAGAGAATCAGAGAGTTGCATGGTGCATTCCCACAGCTGCTGTTCCAATAACCAGGGCGGATGCGCTTTGGGGAAAACGGTCCTTGAAAGTTGCATACAGGACAGCAGTGTCCCCTTTGACTAGTTCTGGAAGTGCATTGAACCAATTAATGGCAGTCCCTCTCAGGGACAAGCGCAAGGCATTGGAAATATGCAAAGGATAAGTCCAACCATGTAAGGAAATATATGCTTCGAATTGATCAAGCCAGTCGACAGTGTCTTTGTGAGGTAGTGCTGAGAAGGGTACTGGCTGAAGGATAGTATGGACCATAGACTGGGATGAGATAGTTTTAATGTAGGTGAGATCATCCTGGGTGGCTTGCATAGCTGGTGCTTCGTGCAACTGAGATGGATGACTGGATGTCTTGCAGTATGGTTTCTATTTTGAGGCCTCACATGCTTGAGGTGGGTGGAGATAGCTCTCTGGATTGTCCGGCACCCGAAGTGGCATCTTCCTAGGACATCATGGTCGAAGACAAGCTTCCCTGCAGTGAACAAAGGTCATAAGGATAAGAAGGAGCTGCAGTAATTCAGGATACGAGATGTCGTGGAGTTGATGGAGTGCCGAGAAGAAAATAGTTTTGTAGTCAAAAGTACAATTATTTTTAGGCAGTTTCCATCAAATGACATCTTAATAAACAATTTTCACTCAATTACTGTGTTTTCATTTATTTAAATAAAGTTTTGTTGCAAAATCAGTTATTTGTTGTACTGTCCCTTTAATCCAATAGGTTTGCCATTGATTCCTATCGCAGGAGGTAATTTCGTGTTTGACTGTTGCAAGATAGTACCGCCGGGGGAGGGGGCATTGAGGTCATTTCCTTTGTTATTATTTGTGCTACCACAAGATGAAGGTTGCTTGCTGTGAAAGGGATGTAATGGCAATTTGCCATGCTGCAGGCTTCTTCCCACCTACACACAGAGAAAAATGGCGGGCTTTTGGACTTTCGGTAAGTGGCATAAGGCTGGGAAATTTGTGCATTTATGTGCTTTGCTGAATTATGGAGTAGTCATTTCTTTATATATTTGCACTTTTCCACAGGCTGTCTCTTTTTAATTTAGGTTCTGCCACCAGGGATGCACTGAGGTATTTTTGTGCCCTGCTTGAATTCCTGCTGTGCTTTTCTTTTATTAATTTTCCCCTTTTGTTCTCTGGTTTCCCCTGCACTTGTTTTAAGATTTTATTTTCCCATTAGGTGGCTCCATGTTACTGAAGTGCTCTGAGTGAAGTGTGGCTGAGTGGGAAGCAGAGCGCTCCATGTTGGCAGGGGCAGTCGGGGGGGGGGACGGAGCTGAGCTACGTTGTGGAATGCTGGAGGGACTAAGCAGTAAGAGGAGTGCTCCCTTGCAACAGCAGTCTTTATTTTATTTGTTGTGGCCATTTGACAGTGGGTTAAGCTGTGAAGGAGCCGCCATTGTTCCCACTTTGTGTAGTGGAATCGGAGAGCGGATCACCCAGATACAGCGGCCTGAATTCATTTATTTGATTTCCTGAATGGCCGTTTTGTTGGAGCGTGGCTGAGTGACAGAGGATGGCTCCTGGCCAGTATGACTGGAGGTGGGGAGCAGAGCCTGGTTTGTTCTTTGGTGCACTGGGGGCCACTGAATAGCTGTCAGAAGAGCCGAGGAGCTGCTGAGCGATGCTGAAGAGCCTTGAGGCAATTTGGGTGAGCCGAGTGGCTTGTGCTGTGGTCTGGTAGACAGGCAGTACTGTGCAGGGGAAGGCTACATTTGCACTCAGCATTTGTTGCCACCACTGCCTAAGTAGAGGTCCAGTGTGACAGGAGCCAAGAGGGAACAGCCAGTCTCTGGGGGAGTCACTGGGGCTGCGGAGGATCAATATAAGCAGGCCCTGCCACGAGGTAAGAGCTTCTGAAAGGGGTTGCAGCATTGTGGAGTGCACGCACATCAATTTTCCTATTGCAGCAATGCCACTGGGGGGAGGCTGAATAGAGATCTGCTTTACAAGAGGTATCATTTTAAGCAGGCCCTGCCAAGAGGTGAGAGTTGAGGGAGCTTACAGTTCTGCTGAGTACAAAGTCATTTATCCTCCTATGCCAGCAATGTCTCATACCGTTTGCTCTTACAGTCTCAGTACAGTAGGAGGGCTGATTTGAAACTTTTAGCACCCTTTTCTGTTGACTGTGCCCCACTAAGAGCTGTATAGGGATCTGGCTGTGCACAGGCCCTGCTGGGGTTGCAATTTTCAGCTCCATGGAGTGGAGGCTTTTGAAAGTTAAAGTTTTTTGTACTGCAGCAGGGAAAAGGCTGGAGGAGCAATGTCCCACATTCATGTACATTTATATCCCTGAGGCAGATTTGCAGGAGGGTGAAATGAAGCAGGATACAGTTCAGTTTTACTTTTCTTCTCTGGTGCCAGGGTTGAATTGTATTCAGCATGCAACACTTCAGGCTCAGCTAGGAGGTGACTCTGGTACACTCAATGATGCAGACAATCGAGATGGGGGTCAGCGCAGAAGAAGGGCTGCATTGTCCACCAATGTGGCGTTTTAGTGTTGGTCTGCCACAGAGGACCCTTGCCTTCATTGCAGACTGCCTTGCCCATCTGGTTCTTCTGCAATAATTGCCTTCTTGTACTGAACGAACTGAGTCAGACACATAAAATAATAAATTAGTTTTATTCAGACACGTAAGCAGGAGCATCTGTACATCATGAGGCATAGCTCAGAACTAACTGAGGAAACAGGAAATTGGGGTTTCCTAGACCCTGCAGGAACTAATTAGCATAACAGTTTACCAAGGCTCAAGTTGCACATTATGTCCTAGTTAAAGGGGTGGCATCTATTTTCAAACCCCACACTCTGATGATTCATGCAGACTGAGCAGGGTTTATTAACAGAGGGTATGGACAGGATACAGTAACATAAGAACACTACTGAAAATAGTGTCAACACAGTGAGTTCTGGGGACTTTAGATCTGGCTGTCTCCATGAATACAGTAAAATCATTTGATAGAGGTTATTTTTTAACAAAAATGGTTCCACTGTGCCACGGTGACAAGAAATTTGTTGACCATCAGCAGAGTGACAGCACACCACCGCCAATTGGTGTTGTTCCATTGCTGGGGGAACAAGTGTTTTCTGTGGGGGGCTTTGCCACCCATCCACCGCACCCCCCACACTAAACACTTCTAACTCCAGTCTGACTTAGTTTAGGGAGGGGGCAAACACCCCAGCGGCAGCAGTGTCTGAATACCTGGAGACCATCACCGTGCACTGCCGAAAATGTCTCTGTGATGGTCTTCATGGTATTTGCATTGCTGTGTCGTCGGTATGCCAACAAAAACATAGAGATTATGAAATTTGTTCCCAGATTATTAGATACCATAACAGCCCTGTATACCAACCCACAGGTTATAGTGAGGATAAGTGGAAGAAACTCAGTATACTTCTTGACTAGAGGAACATGGCAGGGATGTCCCCTGTCCCTGCTTCTGTTTACAATATGTCTGGAACTATTATCAGGTATTTTCAGCAGAATGTGGCCATGACAGGAATAGCAGCAGGGGGACTTGAGTAAAAAGTCTTGCTGTATGCAGATGGCTTTATATTTTACCTCAGTAGGCCAGAACAATAAAATCCTGATATAAGCATTCAAAAAGTTTGGAAGTATATTGGGTTATAAGTTAAAGTTCACAAAATCAAAGCCCATTAGGATCTGTGGAAATTGCCCACTGGGTTTTAAGGAGATATTTCCATTTCCATTGGCCCTCAAAACAAGATCAGATAGTGAGGAATTCGGGCAGCAATAGACTTGCAAAAATGATTTGTGGTAAATTATGTAAAACTCTGGGAATCAGTGAAAGCTGATCTAGCCAGGTAGATTCTTCTGTGATTATTATTAGAGGGTAGAACAGACACCTTCAAAATGAATGTGTTACTAAGGTCAGAGGCGTAGCAAAAAATTTCTGTTTTGTACACACTCTATCCACTTGTTCCCCCCCCCCACCATTACAAAATGTACACAACCTCTCCAACTGATGCCCCCCCAATTAAACATGTACACATCCTTTCCAACTGCTGCCCCATTTCAAAACAAATCAGATTATCAGATGATTTATCTAATCTCTAAACAGGTTGTACACATATATATATATATATATATATATATATATATATATATATATATATATATATATACTAAACAATGGAAGTTAAACAGATGCAGACACAAAGTGACCTGCACTTACTCAAATACTCAAGATTAGAATGATAATGATAAAAAAATCCATATGGTTTGGGACAGGTACTCAAAAAACTGTACACAAATGTGTACACTGAGTATGCCTGCCTACACCCTTGACTAAGGTTCTTCTTTTATATTCAAAACACCACCAATAAACATCTCTAGCAGTTTCAGGACCAGCTGATTCAAAGGGATACAGCGGTTTATATGGGGAAACAAAAGACCTAGGGTAGACAAATAAATCTGACATGTACCCAGAGAATAGAGGGGAGTGGCACTGCCTGATTTCAAAAAATACTACCTGGCAATCCAAATGACTGCAATATGTATCTAGGCTGAACAAAAGAGAGAGTCAGGTTGATGTTATACAGAAAATGCAGGGGAAGGAGGGCAACCACTTTTCATACTAGCACTGGTCCCAGCATCAGTAAACTATAGAAGGAGTATGACAGATGGGTGAACCATAGTTTGGGACTACAGCAAAATATTAGGAACACCACTGACACAAACTCAGAGGTGGGTCCGATGTCTCTGATTTGGTGTGAAACTGATTTCTTACCCCACAGACTGGATGCAGGGTATATTGGGTGGGAATGAATAGGGGCTACTAGATTTGCCCATTCGTTGAGTAAGGTGCATGTATAACCTTTAGTAAAGCAGAAGACAGATTTGGATGAGTGAATGCTGAATTGCACAGCTATGTGCAGGTGAGGCACTTTATTAACTTACCAGGGAATAAGGAGAACTTTTCTAGACCCATGTCTTCCAGAGAAGACTACATGTACTGGTAGTGACACTGACTGGGCCCCAAAGGTATGTATCTGGAATATAAAAAACTAGACAAGGAAGAGTCAGGAATATCCCTCACTAAAAATCAGGTTACCTGGGAAAAGGAAACAAGGAAATTTCAAGACACAAAATGGGAAGGGAGGTTACAAAGCAGCCACTTTATGGCAAGAATTCTTTTGAAAAATTCTAATTAGATTTTATAAATACCGAACAATCACAAAACAATATTGAACCACACATTCAGTACAGTGTTGGAGGAAGTGAAGAGATGAAGGGAGCCACTGGGACCTATTTTGGGGATGTGCCAAGATATAACCATTCAGGGTACAAACAGAGGAAGGGGCACATCAAATAACAGGAATACAGATACCTCTAGACTTTTTGGATTTACTGCCAGAATTTCCCAGAGTGGTTAAACTGAGAGCAGAAAAATTTAAAATTATTTTGATTCTTATTGTGACTGCTCTCAGATGCATTACTTCACATTGATTACAGACATTCCCTTGCTGGAAGAATGGTATGGTAGACTAGGTATTAAGTAAAGTACATGATAGAAGATGCTCAAACTGAACCAAACAGTGGAAAAGTGTGTGGAAAGATGGAGAGGGTGGACACAGTGGAACCCAGCTAGAGGTGGGGGACTGGAGGAACAGAAGTAAGGAGACCATTAAAAAAATATGTGGCAGGGAAGATTAGCCACAGGGAAATTGACAATAACCATATACTGTGGAAAACTAAGTAAATACTAAAGCAGAAGGACCCATTAGGGCAAATTAGGGATTAAATGCCACAAGATGCAACAAACAAATATAAACAGCCAAAATTTTGGGAATGACAGCTGTAATTTCAAATAAATAAAAACACAGCAAGAAAGGATGTCAGAAAAGAGCCTAAATGGGTAGACTTACCAGAGAAAATTGGTTGAAATCAAGCACAACAGAATAACACAATAACGTGAGGGAAAAGGATGCAAGTACCCCAGTTATTTTTTTATAGTTCAAGTTTTATTTATTTCTTTTCAAAGTTTTAAAAATGTCATTGTTATGAATGGTTCTTCATGAATTGCATGGATGGAGAACAGAGAATAGCAGCACCAGCACAGAGCAAGGGGCTCAGAGTTAAGGAGAGTTGAGGCAATGGGAATGTGCTGGAACAGAAAAACACAGATATAAGCATTAGGAACTGTAATACAGGTAAACACAAAGGAAAGATGATAGTGAAACCTGATGGCAAACTGTGCCTAAGGGTTAGATGTTGACATAAAGAGGCATATGTAATGAAATATAAAGTGAATAACATTATTTGTATGATGAACTCTTAGCTAATAATGCTGAGTTAAAAAAAAAAGAAAACCTGCAGATAGTCATATTAAAGAGCAGCTAATGTCTTCAGGAAAATGATGGCAAACACAATATTTAGACACATTTTAATATACATTTAATGTATTTTCTAAATATTTATCTTCTCCATTATTAATCACGTAAGAAATTCCCACAAAAGCAATGGGCCAGATTCTCAAAAAGCCCTTAGATCATCGTAATATGCAATGATCTAGGGGTACATCAAACTCTAGGTGCACCAGGGACCCTGCACCCAATTCTATAAAAAATAGGGTCCTGGTGCTAAACTCCCCAGGTTTGCCGCATGTCGCCCACTGCGTCAAACTCTTGGCGCACTGCAGAAATTGTTGCAGGGATCTGGCCCCCTCACCCAGTGCAACGCTAACAGGCTGGGATGCTGGTTGGTGTGTGTGTGTGTGTGTTTGTGAAGCTGCTGGACAGGAAGAAGCCCACTGCAGAAGGGGCACAGGAGGTGTAATGGAGGGGGGTCATGGAGACAGCCTGGTAGCAGTGGGAGTTATGGCATCGACAGGGTGTGTTGGCATTGTAATGCATATAGAGTAGTCTTTCTGTACTGGATGTATAGTATAGTCAGGTGCCCTGGTGGTCTAGCAGCCCTCCATCCCTGATGTCTCCCAGACATGTGTTAAATTCTCCCTGGTAGTCTAGTGGTCCCCCCCCATTCAAGATGTCCCCGAGAAATAGTGACAGATCTTCCCTGGTAGTCTTGCGCCCCCCCAATCTCCCCAAAATCATGCATGTCATAATCCCTGGATGTGTAGTTACCCCACCACCCCCAGCCCCGATCTGCCCATAAAGTAATATGTTAAGCAAATCAGTCCCTGGTGATCTAGCGGACCCACCCCAGCCCAGACATGATTGTAAATGAACATGGTAATGAGATAATTTCCTGGTGGTCTAGTGGACCCCCAACCTCTCCACCCTGGCAGGTAGTGCCCACCACTCTCCCCCCAATCCTGAACCCTAAGTCAGCAACCAACACAGCCCTGTCCTCACCTCCACGACTGGCCAACGACTGGCTGTCACTGAGTGCATACTGTATACAGTACATACTCATTGATTTACAGCTCATAAGAACATATGAAATTGCCAGCAGATAAATGCCTTATGGGCAATCAAATCTGCTTGATTGTACAGCTAGCAACCCTTGTACTGCAGCTGCCCTCCTCCCTCCCCTTCCAGTGACCTTCCCTCTTACCCTGTCCCAGCCCATTTTGAAGCAGCTCACTGTTCTTTAGGATATCACTTCCTGTGGCAATGCGTTCCAGCCAGACACCACCCTCTCCATAAAAAAGTGTCTCTTCATTTCCCTCCTGAACCTTCCCCCTTCCAATCTCAGATCATGCCCTCGAGTGTCCCTCCCCCTCCTCAATTTGAAAAGTCGCTCTATGCCCATCTTATTTATTCTCTTCATGTACTTGAAGGTTTCAGTCATGTCCCCCTATCTCTCCTGTCTTCCAGGGAGTACATGTTCAACTCCCTCAGCCTGCTTTCGTAGGGTAAGTCCCCCAGCCCCTGAATCATTTGTGTTGCCCTGCACTGCACCCTCTCCAGTAACCTAATGTCCTTCTTTAGGTACAGTCACCAGAACTGCATGCAGTACTCCATGTTTGGTCTAACCAGTGACCTGAATAGCATCAAGATCACCTCCCCCCTCCTGGAGGCTAAGCCTCTGGCAATAGAACCCAGCAGCATGTTGGCCTTTGCAGCTGCCTTTCTACACTGTGCTGATGGCCACCATGTTCACTTCCCCATCTGCCATGAGAGACTGTAACTCTGTTGTTTTGTTCCCTAGAGTCCTAGCATTTAAGGTTACCACCCTCCACACCATTTCCTTCCCCCCTCCCCCTACTTGCTCTCCCTTTCTAGCATCCCCTCCTGACCTCCCCCAAAGTCCCTTGCTGCTGGTATAGGGAGTAAGCTCATTCATATTCACTGCCTGTGGATCCTGCCTGACTCCTGCCCACTTGTCATCCCCCTCTTCTAGTTTAAATTCTCATTGTTTGCTAAGTATTCCACCAGTTTCTGTTTCGATGCCCTCCTTCCCTCCTCACTTAAGTGTAGCCTGTCCTTATCGTAGAAATCACTGCCCTCCCAGGTCATTCCCCCCCCACCAGTCGATACCCTTTAGACTGACACCATTCCCATAGCCACTTGTTAAATTCCTACATCCTCAGCTTCCTTGCCGTGTTCGCCCTGGGTACTGTAAGCACCTCCAATAAAGTTACTGAAATTCCTGCCTCCTCACAAATCAGCCCCAGCTCTTCAAACCTCCTCTGGAATACATCTACCATATTTTCTGCCATGTTATTTGTTCCCAAATGCAGAACTATGTGAGGTTTCTCCCTACCCCTCCTAGCATACTTCAGAATAGACTGACCCACCCTTTCCGCAGTCATGCCTGGCATGGCCTCCACCCATATGTAACTATGCCTCTCCCCCTGCTTCCCCAATTGATCCCTTTCAGAACTGAGTCTCCCAGCACTAGGATCCCACCCCCATTTTCATGTTCTACTCTCCTTGTCCTTCCTTTTCACATCCTCTTCTTCTCCACCCTCCTCCTCCTCCTCCAGCGCAGTTGTTTCCCCTTCCACTCCTGATATAATATCCCCTGTCTTTGCTCTGTCCTTATTCTCCCCTTTCTCCTATGATTTTACCTCCCTTCTTCACTGGGCTCCACCTGCCTCCTCCCACCTATGCATCCCTACCCTTTCTTATCATACATCCCCTTCCTACTTCCCCACAACCCTCCTTACTCGAACTATCCCCATACCATATCCCCTCAACCCCTTGGCCCCCTTCCTGTTCCATTCTCACCTGGTCTGGCTTCAGATCTTCCACCCAGCACTCCCCCTAATACCTCCCCCAATCCTGCCAGTACTGCAAAGTGATATTTTGATGTTCCTTCACTACCACCTATTTCCTCCTTCCTCCTGCTCATCACCCCACCACAGCTGAATCTCCGACTGTTAGATTCCTCCTTCCCTCCCATCCTCCATTCCTCAATTTCCCACCCTTGTCTGCCACTTTCCTCCTGCTCCTCCCCCCCTTGATTTGTCCTCTCCCCTCAGTTACCCTCCTTCCCTCCCCAGCCACTGAGTTGTCTTCCATTGCAGCCCACATTCCCCTTCTAAGATCTGTTTGTAAAAAGCTGATCTCATTCATAAGCTGCCTTATTTTCCTGCTCACCAAACACTCTCCCATACTCCATGTAATTTTCAGAAAGATTGTCGCTCCAAGTTGTTGCAGCCTACCACCCTTCCCATCTCACTATTCGCCCACCAGCATCCCCCCCTCATTTTCAACAGAAAGATGTCCATACCACCCACATGACCCCTCCCATCCACCTTTTCCAATTCTGCCTATGGTTCCCCTAGCTCTACAATACCTTATCCTCATGTAAAAGTTAGCCAACCAACAAAGCTTGTCCCACCAATAAGTGCAGTCTGTCCCCTAAGCACAACCAAAAGCAATCTGCCCTTTAAGCCTTGGTTACACTTCAGCAGTACAGCAAATCCTAACCTATAATCACTAATATATATACAGTTATCCCTATCCATGTAACAGATTTTGTTTTGTCCCCTTTGGATATCAAGGATGATTAGGACACGTTAGTGGGTGCACCTGGTTGTGCTATCCACAAATCCCAATGTAACACCACCCCATAAATGTTTTCTGCAAAACAAATCCACAAGCCATTGCATGTTTAGAACTTGCTAATTGTCCCCTTATTATCAGCTAAGGTTACCCTGAATCTAATAGCAGAGTGTTTTATCAAGAAGTTTAAATAAGGTTACCCTGAAGCTAAAAACAGAGTGTTTAATCACAGACAGAGTAAGACGTGTCCTTACACCCACTGTACCTAAATTTAACCCTAAGTATTATATTTCTTGGTTCATTAGTCTAGTTAAGGTTACCTTGAAGATAATAGAGTTCACCATACTTGTAATAATGACCAACACAAAATATCTTCCCCTGTAATCCAAATTCATGCAATTTCCCTTTCCCTTTAACCTTAAACTATACCACACAACTGTATGCCCAGTCAAACAAAATATTTATATTTAAATATGAAAGACTAAAATTTGAACCCCTTAAACATTTCCCTGTGGTTATAATATATTCATAAATACAGTACCAGGACCACCTATGGGCAAAACGTGATAGATCCTCCCTATTCAGCTGAGTATTTAAGTATGTGTGGGGACTGGGCATGGGCCAAAAACTCAAGCACAGCTCAGTAGCAGAAGCCCACACTATTCAAATAATACTCTGAATCAAATCCAAACAGAAATGTAAGCCCTTTGCTTGCAGGAGCCCTGTGATGTAGGCACAGCTCAGTAGCAGAGGTCCACACTCTTCAAAAAGAACTCTGAATCAAATCCAAGCAGAAATGTAAGCCCTTTGATTGCAGGAGCCCTGTGATGTAAGCAAAGCTCAGTAGCTCATTCTGAGCTGTCAACCAGTGAGCGAGGACTATACACAGTATGAGCTCAGTGACAGCTCAGTCGGTGGCAGGCCATGGAGGTAAGAGAAGGGCTGTGCCAATCACTGGCTCAGGGTTCAGGATTGGGGAGCGGGATGATGGGCACTACCTGCTGGAGTGGGGATCCACTGGACCACCAGGGAATGATCTCATTACCATGTTCATTTACAGCCATGTCAGAGCTGGAGTGGGGGACCACTAGATCAACAGGGACTGATTTGCTTACCATATTACTTTACCAGCAGATCAGGGCTGGAGGTGGAGTTTCACTACACCACCAGGGATTGATATGTATGATTATGGGGGAGATCAGGGATCGGGGGGCCACTAGAATGCCAGGGAAGATCTGTAACTATTTCTTGGGGACATTGGTAATTGGGGGGGGACTGCTAGACTACTAATGACACTTTAACATATGTCTGGAGAACACTGGAGATGGGGGTGGCTGCTAGACCAGCAGGGCAGGTGACTATACTGAACATCCAGCACAGAAGGACTACTCTGTACCCAGTACAATGCCAATGCACCCCATCGGGTGCCATAACTCTTCTGTTGCTGCTAAACTGTCTCTATAACCCCCCATAGCATCTCCCATGCCCCTTCTCCAGCCTACATCCTATTCTTCAATCCCCTTCCACTGGCACAAACCATGTAGACCTCCTCCTGGCTGGTCTAAGTGGTGCCCTTTCCTGCTGTCACTGCGGGGCTTGTAGAATCCCAAAAAGGGGATGTTGCAGCCCCACAGTGGTGCAAACCCACTTGCAACCTGGTGTACCTGGTTGCTTACCACATCCGTGGTGCAAGGGGGCTGGGCAATTGCATTGGATTGGATGGAGGCTGCTTTTCAGAATTGCATTTGCCACAAGTCTTGATAGATGTAACCCTGGCATCAAACTCTTATGACGCAAGTCCCCTGTGTCAGTCTAATGGTTTTGAGAATCAGGCCCAATATATTTATCACAAAAAAGTTAATCTGCCTCTATAACTTAGCCCCTACTTGGTATTTTAGAAAATGGGCTTGCTACATTGAGCTCTCTGATTGGCTGAGAGCCATGAAGAGGGATAATTTAACTTCCAGTAGAGCCTGGCAGGTAACAAGTGCCAGCACAGCCTGCTTCTTTAGCATACTGGTATCAATGTGACAGTTTCAGTTTTAAAACAAAGAGCTGACATTCTTTTTCCACTCACTTAGCGAGGAATGGACCCCACCCCCGCCCCACTCGGTACTAGCGATCAAGTGCTTCAAGAAACAGTAAGAAAAACATAATGGCTCCATCACAGCAAAACCCACCAAGATTGAAGCAGCAGTTTCTTGCAGTTGTAGGCTTGCGTGGCTAGTGCTATCCTCCCCCCATTCAGCAGCACTGTTTTCCCTGCTAAGAAACAAAAAAAATGCAGCCTTTAAAACAAACAAACAAACAAAAAAATAACCTTCTGCTTCTGGTTATGTAATCCTTATGTTGCCACCTCTCACAGATGCCTTCCACAATCCCAATATAGAGAACTGCTGACTTTGCCTTGTGCCTCAGCCCGGCAGTGTGCCTCCATATGCAGCTTACAAACTGACATATTACCACTTGTCTCATCCATGAAGCACCGGTACAAAATGGAAAACAGAGCTTAGTAACCATTGGTGCTCACAACAAAAGTATCACATCCTGAACACAGGGACACGTGCATTCAGTATGCAGGGATGAATTGTTTCCTTTCACTTTGACAGGTGGGATTGTAGCCTGCACAAAAAATATCTATGAACCAGTGCAGTGCCCTCTACCAACAGGTGTACCAGCAGAGGAACTAGTTTAACCAAAAATGACAATGCATTGTTTTGAATAATTTTTTCTAGCATTATTTAATTTTTTAAATGCTATAAAAATGAGATTTGTAGCCCATTTTCTAAGCACAATAATACCCTCCTAGGTGAACAGTATTGGGCAATACCAGAACTTCCAGGGGTTATAAGGCCCCCGCTTCTGGCATCAGGCCTCATTACACCTCTGGGCAGTCTGGTATTGCCCCCGTACTGTCAACCCTGTCAGGTTTTATTGCTTACATAATGCTCTGTTGTGACATCACAGACTGTTGCCATAGGAATAACTATGATGGCACAGGCAGAGTGTTAAGACATCAGATTGATAAGAGGCAAAAGGAGCTGATGAACTCTCAATTACCAGCTATTCTGCTTTCATATATATGACCTCAGTAACAATTATTGGGGATAAGAAATACAGCGTTAAGGAGAAATACAAAGCTGTTTTGTGTCCAAATAGTATGTTTTAAGTTCTTCTTGAGGCATTAGTGGCTCTTTAAAAGGAGCACTCCTTTTGATATTTTAAATGTAACAAATAGTGTTAAAACAGACCCAGTGTACTGAAAAGGGTATCTTACAATACAGCAGCTGACGAAAAGCCTCAAATAGAATAAAAAGTGCAGGTCAAAAATTTCAGTGTAACATGCAGTTCTTCAAGTGTGACTTAAATGTCCTTTTTTCTAAATTTGATTTTGTACTTGTGTTAATGATCTAATTTACATGTTCTTCAATGTGTGATACCTTGGTTGGTTTGGGTAAAATAGTCAAAGAGTTCATTTAATTTTAGTGTACGCCAACTACGGATCAATGCTAAAATTATTAACTTAGCAAACTGTCCCCAGATACTGCTGGTCCTAAATATGAGTACCACTAAAAATCATTGTGCCACCAAGCTTCCAGTGTTCAAAAGTTTAGTAAGCTAGATGAACACTGTTTCTTTGGTTAAGCAAATTACATTTGGGGGAACCTTTATGCTAATATGGGAACAAAAATGTATTACTTGATTTCAATATGCTGATGTTTGAAATAGAAGTAAATGGAGATTCGTAGTCTATACTCTAATGTACATTCCAGGATTTACCCATTAAACTTTATCATCAGGGATTCCTCTGTTTGTTTCAAATAAACATATATTTTACTTAACATTTAAAACTGAAATCTAATGCATATCTTGGGACTGCTATTAAAATGGAGCTTGAGGTTTGAAGCCACTTTAAATGCAAATGTTAATATAGTAAAGCCCTTTGTCTTGGAAGTGATCTCTCTGCAGTCTTCAAGGACCCAATCTGAATTTACAGCCTTTATAGTCTATATATAGTTTGGCAATATCATTGAAGACATTTTAGGAATGTATTTATTTACATTGACTCATATGTTAAAATAAAGACAGGTTCTGTACTTTACAAACTGTATGCTGTCAGTATCTTATTAGAAGCAGTCCCAATATGGCTTTAAAATGAAGCCATGGAAAATATATGCACTTTGCTACGCTTGTGTAATTGAGCAGCGTTTTATAGACTGTGCTGGTTAAAAAAGAATCAGGATTGTCATCCAGTAAATGGGGTCATGCAGCCAATTTCCATATAGAACAACAGAGCAGAAAAGATTTATCGATCTGTAACCAACTCCTTGATATTTCATTTCTTCAAGAAACAGTCTTAGTACAAGTACAGACTGAACTAGAGATCTTGCGGAGTTTAAATTCACTGGTGAATTTCCGGCAAAGTCATCAACTTCGCCTTCATTGATCAAGTCACAAATTTGTGCCACTTACTAGGAGATTCACTTTTGTAACTTCACCTATAACTTTGAGTTTGAGATTCATTTGGGAAACAATTGCTCAGATCAAGGCTTCTGTTAAATAAGTGCCTATAGGTCAAATGGAAACAGCTCCTGTAGGACACTTGCTATGCACTTGCTATGCACACACTTATCCTTACTTTGGTTTGGCAGTCTGAGTAGATAAATGAAAGAGGTCAGACCTGCTGCTTAGGGTTGTCACCTGTTAGGTTTTCTACCTGGTGATCAGGTTTTCAGGGTCCCTCTAAGATAATCCAGTTTTACTCTGTGCTGGTCAGGTTTTTGAGCCATTTTGAGTGCTCGCATACTTTGAAACAAATATTGTCATATTATTCATTGTTTCAGCTGCATGTCCAGCTTACAAACAAGTTCTGTTGTCAATACAGCCCTTTTGTTTGTGAAAGCAGTCAGCCTGGGCGGTATAAAATATGGCCATTAACAGCATTAGCACTTACTTAACCTAATCTTTTCCACTGTATGTTAGGAAAGCAATAAGACATGACAGGGTGTGCGTTAGACACTTTAACACACGGCTAGGAGGCCTAGTGAGGCATGATGCCACCAGCCAATTGCATCCAGCCTCCCAGCTGTGTGATAAAGTGTCTAACACACAGACCCTGGAGTGGCTTATTGCACTTATGAAATGGTCAAATCTTAGAAGTATGTGAAAAGTAAAAATGATTATATTAAGTAATAAAAAATGACATTGTTTTCTTTAATTTAAATAACATTGTTCCTCCGGCAGTTTACTGTGTGCTTTTTTTTTTAGTTGAGGATTTTTGACCTAGGCAGGCTGCTATACCTGTAGTGTTTTGAGTTTCATGGTATTGCCCCCCTCCTGCTCCAGTTCCATTTTTTTCTCATAAAAACAGTAATGGGTACAATAAGGAGGTACCATATAGGTGGCAGCAATGCTTGAGGAGGACTCTGATCGAGAGAGTAGATGGGTACCAAGAAAGGGAAGCGATCTCAGCGGGTGGGAGTGAGCAAGCTGATGGTTGAGCGCAATGGGAAGAGATCACGTCAGTAACTGATTTTTATGTTGATTGCGTGCATGTGCAAGAAACAAATTTCAGCAGCTTTGTCCACAAGCAGGTTGCTGAGGTGCAGCACTGTTGTGGCCAATGCCCCCACAGCCTTTAAAGGCTTGTCCAGCATCCCCCAATGCCGTGGCATGCTGCTGCTGACACTAGTTCAGCCAGTGTGCCATCAACTTGTAAAAATTTAGCCACTGCAATCAGAGGCTGCCTCGTGATTACAGCATAAGCTATTCGTTGCAATGAAGGAGCAACCCGTCATTGCAGGGCAGGATCTTGACACACTGATATTGTTTGTAAACATGGCGGTAGTTTGCTGCTGTGTTCACAAACAATATTAACCCCCTGTGTTTATTTGCCGACGGGGGCCCCAATCCCCATCGGCTTCAGTGTCCCAATGTGTATGTTGCTGACAGGGGACCCTACTCCCTGTCGGCATTAAGTAATACCCCCCAGCTTATATTGTCTGCTGACAGAGGTGCCCAGTCCCTGTTGGCATAATGTCACCCCCCCTTTTTGTTGTGTGCTGACGGGGGTGCCCAATCCTCCATCAGCTACAACTTGCCCCCCCAAGGAAAGACTCTGGTGGCCCACTGGGAACCCACCTCAGCATGCCACATGCCCCTGTAAAATAAAAAATCGTCCCGCAATGTCTTTTTTTAACCTGTAAAAAAGGAAACTGTCCCTCTGCAGTCTCTCTGCCCCCCTCCTGCAACCCGTGCCCTCCCACTGCACACCCTGCCTCCCCACACACTGCCCCCTCACCCCATACTTACCTCCAGAGCTCAGTGCAACAATCTTCGGTGGCCCAGGAACACGTCTGCACTCTTCAAAGCTGACCACGATCTGAGGAAATGCCAGTAAGCTGAATAATTGAATAAATGTGTTTTTTTTTTCCAACTTTAATGCATATTTCAGTCATTCTTGGAATTTTGGCACCAAATTTTCAACATGAGATTTTTGGGACCCCTCCTTATGAATTCTGGAACTGTCATGGCGTTAATCAACCCCGAAAGGTGATTTTGCTGTCACTGCGCAGAATAACCTTTTGGGGCTGATTAACAAAATAACAGTGCCATTGTTCATGAGGTGGGCTCTCAAAAAGCCTATGTTGCAAATTTGGTGGAAAACATCCAAAAAATGACCGTTTTACCAGTATGTGTTTTGAAGTTGCTACACACGCTCGTAACTTCATGAATTTGCAATATTTTCATGCCAGATTTTCAACATTGGCATTTAATTAACACCTCCCTATGAACAGTACAGCTGTCATTGTTCACATCCTGGCTGAAATGTGTTTTTACACTTCTGGCGCAGAATAGCGTGGTCGCTGTGAAAAATTAGTGTTTGGGAAAGATTAAGAAAATGACAGTGACACTGTTCATGAGTAGAGGTCCTAAAATGCCTATATTGAAAATTTGGTGATGATACTCAATAAAATGACTGTGTTACGAGTGTGCATTGCGCAGTTTGCATGTACACTCGTAACTTTGTGAATTTATAATATTTTCACTGCAGATTTTCAACATTGCCATTTTCCCCACACCTACTTATGAACAGTACAGCTGTCATTTTTCCCATCCTGGCCAAAATGTGTTTTCACACTTCTGCCGCAGAATAGAGCGGTCACTGTGGGAAATCACTGTTTGGGACAGATTAAGAAAATGGCAGTGATATTGTTCATGAGCAGAGGTCTTAAATGCCTATGTTGAAAATTTGGTGATGATAGCCCATCAAATGACTGTTACAAGTGTGCGTTGCAGAATTTCCATGCACCCTTGTAAATTCGCAGATTTGTAATATTGTCACACCAGATTTTCAACACTGGCATTTTTTCACATCCTGGCTTAGATATGTTTTTGCACTCCTGCCAGAGAATAGCATGGTCACTGTGGGAAATCAGTGTTTGGGGCAGATTAAGATTGAGTGAGTGAGAGGGGGGGAGTAACCGAGCTCAATTGAGCTCTGTCAGGATTGCTGCAGATATGTTTGTGGGCAGAAAAAGGCCCCAACACAAGAGCTCAGTACAGAAGGACAGCCTGTAGCACTGGGAGAAACTGAATGAGAGAGCGAGTGAGGGAGGGGAAGTGAGCAAACTCACCGGAGCACTGTCAGGACTGCTGCAGCTTTCTTTGTGGGCAGAAAAAGGTGTCAATGCAGGCAGGGGCCCAGTACAAAAGGCCAGCCTGCAGCAGTGGGAGAAACAGTTTGAGTGAGTGAGTGAGACAGGGGGACTGAGTGAGCTCAACGGAGCTCTGTCAGGACAGCTGTGGATTTCTTTGTGGACAGACAAAGGTGCCAGTGCAGCCAGGAGCCCCATACAAAAGCGTAGCCTGCTGCGCCAAGACAAACAGAATGAGCGAGTGACAGAGCAATAGTGAACGAGCTCAGTGGAGCTTTATTGTGACTGCTGCAGATTTCTTTGTGGGCAGAAAAAGCCTATAATGCAGGCAGGAGCCCAGTACAAAAGGGTAGCCTGCAGCAGCAGGAGACACAGAATGAGTGAGTGAGGAAGGGGGAGTGAGTGAGCTCAACGGAGCTCTGTTGGGACTGCTGCAGATTTGTTTGTGGGCAGAAAAGGCAGCAATGCAAGCAGGGGCCAAGCACAAAAGGGCAGCCTGCAGTGGTGAGAAAGCAAGAATGAGTGAGAGAGGGGGAGTGAGCGAGCTCAACACAGCTGTGTTGTAACTGCTGCAAATTTCTTTGTGGGCAAAAGAAGGCAGCAATGTAGGCAGGAATCCAGTAGAAAAGGGCAGCCTGCAGCGCTGGCAGAAACGGAATGAGCAAATTAGAGAAGAGGAGTGAGCAAGCTCAACAGAACTTTGTCAGGACTGCTGCAGATTTCTTTGTTGGCAGAAAAAGGTGCCAACGCAGGCAGGAGCCCAGTACAAAAGGGCAGCCTGCAGCACTGGGAGAAACACTATGAGTGAGTGAGACAGGGGGAGTGAGCGATCTCAATGGAGCTCTATCGTGACTGCTGTGTATTTCTTTGTTGGCAGAAAAAGGCAGCAACACAGGCAGGAGCCCAGTACAAAAGGCCAGCCTGCAGCGCTGGCAAAAACAGAATGACTGAGTGAGAGAGGGGGAGTCAGCAGGCTCCACAGACCTGTGTTGGGACTGCTGCAGATTTCTTTGTGGGCAGAAAAAGCCACCAACAGAGGCAGGAGCCCAGTAGAAAAGGGCAGCCTGCAGTGCCAGGAGAAACAGAATGAGCGAGTGAGAGAGCGTGAGTGAGCCACCTCAATGGAGCTCTGTCAGGACAGCTGCGGATTTCTTAGTGGGCAGAAAAAGCTGCCAATGCAGGCAGGAGCCCAGTACAAAAGAGCAGCCAACAGCACCAGGAGAAACAGACAGAGCAAGTGACAGAGGGGCAGTGAGCGAGCTCAACAGACCAACGCAATCAACATTTGGCATTGATAAATGCTTGTTTTAATAGTCTTGCTGCTTGCTGGCATTGCCAGTAACTCCTTTTCAATTGCAGGTTGGCTGGTATTTCTTTCTTTGTAGTGAAACATGTCAAAGTTGGTGTCAGACAGGTATTTCTCACTTCTGACTATTTTTATTATTCGTTTTCAGTGATGGCATAAAATAAGAAGACCGAGTTTATTTTGTGAACATTCTATGTAGGCACTTCACTGGGATCAGTGCCCAGCTGGCATAGCCTGACCTTGCTTGTGTGTGTTAGAAACTTTAACACGCTGCTGGCATCCAATCAGATGGCTTTAAATTCACAAACCATATCATAAAGTGGCATAGCTGCACAGCTGCCCCCACCTTTTATAACAGTAACAGAGCCAGTTGTCTTCCACTTTCATTTGCTGGTAAACATTTTCATCTCTAACAGAATTTAGGCATTTTTAAATGTTTTAAATTATTTTTTTTCCTCAAGCAAAAAGTATGGTCATTTCTTTGGCTTTGAAATAGTACTGTGGACATGAGCAGGGAATGGAGCCAGAAAAAGATATAAAGTACATATTACAGGAAACAATTTCTTATGTATTATTTTATACCATGGCCCAGATATTCAAAAGGGTTGCGCATGGCGCAACAGTGTTGTGCCATGCACAACCCACTGATGCCCGGGCGCGATATTTAAATGGGAATTGTGCCTGCCACAAATCCCAATGCGCTGGAATGTATCAGTAATGTATGTGGCACAGATGAGGGGGGCTTGCCCATGTATACTCTGCACATCCCGATAATCATCCCAGGATGTGCTGAGTCCATGCATGCGCAACCCCTTCTTGCACAGCACACAGTTGATCCCCCAAAAAAGGAACAATGACTGGCCACCCACAGGTGAGCTGCCTCATTGCAGGGTGCAACACGGCAGCTGCCACCTGTGGGTGGCCACCCGAGCTCCAGCTGCACCTCCATGGCGGCGCCCATGCCCGATCATGGGCATCTGTTAAAAATAATAACGTCCAATATCCCTGGTGATCCAGTGGACAGCTGTCAGCCTGATCATGGGCTTAAGTATAAAGGAAATACATTTCAATATCCCTGGTGGTCCAGCGGTATCCCACTCCCCACCCGCCCACTCAGCCCTACCGCCCTGCCTGCCCCCAGTCAGTGGTGGCAGCAGCACCCCACCTGCCTGCTGCCCTGCCACCCACAGACTGACACCATAGGTAGGGCTGTACGTCCATTGGTCCACAGCATGAGCCAATGGGCGTGTAGCCTGTACCATACTGCACATTCCAGATATGTGAATAAATTTGTTTTTTGCTGAAACTTTAGTTCATTGATTGTAGGAAACCCTCCTGTGCTCATATCATCGAGCATTTATTGTTTGTGTGTGGATTTTGAATGTTATGTACAACATTCAGTCTGTGTACTGAGAGACAGCGGAAGTGTGCTTTGGGGAGGGGAGTATCTGTGGTGTAGGTAGATTAACTTGGAGAAAAAGGCAGTTATTTCTGTTTTGGTGATATTTTTGTTATATCTGTGTTAATGTACACACAGTAATATTTTCAATAATTCTTGCCATTTTTTTGCTGATTGTTGTGGTGCATAAGTGCATAATTATAGTTTGTTTAAAATATGTGGTTATATTACTAAAGTGTTCAATTTGTGTGTGAGTACGTGTGTGACGTGTGTCATCAAATCAGACACCTTTTATTGTGCCACATAGTAATTTCAGCGATGTGAACCTGCTATCCACTGCAGCTTTGTGATTTTTGTACTTCTTTGTGGTATCTTTACTGATACTGGTAATAGTGACTGTTACTGCAGCAGTGCAGTACACTGCCCCCCCCCCGACGGCCCGCCCCAATCAGCAAAGGTATTTTTTTCCAGATTTGAATTTATGATGGTGAGCACTGGTTAGGTGTTGTGCCTTTGTATTGTAAGACTGTTTTGTAGTATCTCTCCAGGTTTCACCACCCCGCCATTTTACTCATTGATACAAATTTTTAAGTCGGGGAGTTTTAAGATACAGCTCATTGAGGAAGTACAGCCATAGGCATTTGCGTTCCCAATACAGTTTTGTATTGGTTAACTCACACCATTGACACCGAATCATGTTCTTCATTATCACGGTCACAAATGCAGTCACAAATCATGATTCGTGATCATGTCACGAATCAAAAGATTAATTTTTTTTCTAGTTACTTGGATGTATTGTAAGCCTGTTTTGTATTTTCTCTCCAGGCTTCCCCACCCCACCATTGTACTCATTGATACTTGTTTTTAAGTCAGGGAGTTTTAAGCTATAGCTCATTGGGGAAGTATAGCCATAGGCATTCACTTGTTTCCTGTACATCATATGAGTTACAGTACTATAAATAGTGGTGGGCGAAGTGGCCCCAAGTCGCTCTATGAAGTGATTCATGGAGTAACATGGAACCCGCGGTGTACTCCACAATGTAAAGCGGAGTACTTTGCTTTATAATGAGGAACGCGAAGTCCATTGAAACCAATGACTTTGCATTATTCCGCCTTCCCCAAACCACTTCTCCACCAATTTTAAGGTGAAGTACATTTGAAATCAATGTAATTCACCTCTCTCCACCTTGTAATTGAGCTCCACATGAAATTATGCAGTGATTCATGGGATTGCAGGTCACATGGGCTCTAGATTGTTCTACACAGCTTGAGTTCTGGCATGGGTAGTGTGTGTGTAGTGGTAGCTGGATACAGTTTGCTCTCAGAGCTCTGCGATTCAAAACCTCTAAAAGCTGTTTAAAGCTGCTCAAAATTTACTAGGAAACACTTCTGTGCTCATATCATCGAGTGATTATTGTTGAGTGTAGATTGTCAATGTTAATTTAGAACAGTCAGTCTGTGTACTGTGAAGTGTGCTTTGAGGGAGGGGTGTATTTGTGGTGTATGTACATTAACTGGGAGAAAAAGGCAGTCTTTCTGTTTTGGTTATATTTTTCTTGTATAACTGTGTTAATGTGAACACAGTAATATTTTCAGTAATACTTGACATTTTTTTGCTGAGCATTGTGGTGCACCAGTATTAATTGGTCTGTTTAAAACATGTGGTTATATTACTAAAGGTTTTCAATTTGCTATGCATTACTTGTAGTGTGTGTGTGTGTGTGTGTGTGTGTGTGTGTGTGTGTGTGTGTGCACGATGCTTGCCATTAAATAAGGCACCTTTTATTGTGCCATAGACTAATTGCAGCAGTGCGAACCTGCTATCCACTGCATCTGCCTGAATTTTTTATACTGCTTTGTAGTATCTTTACTGGTAGTGGATTGTTGCTGCCATGCACCAGTCCCCCAAGTGGCAAAATGTATTCCTTTCCAGATTTGAATTTGTGACTTGTATTCACTAGTTAGGTATTGTTGTGCCTTTTTGCAAGCATCCCTTGAGTGTGCAGAGCAATCTTAATCTGTCTGTGCATTTGCAGTACACCATTAATTCTGGGAGACTGCATTTCTTGTTACGCTCTCATTTCACCTCATCAGCACTGGGGAATATTCTGGACACAAGACAGCAGCATTTCATTAGCACTGTGGAATTTTCTGGAATCTGGACACAAGACAGTAGCATTTTGGGGACGCACATTATTTCTCATGACTCTGTGACCACTGCATGCATGACTGAGTGCGTCATTAATTCTGAGAGACTTTGCATTTCCTGTTATGGTCTCATTTCACTTCGTCAGCACAGGGGAGTTTTCGGGACACAAGACAGTAGCACTTTGGGGATGCACATTAATTCTGGTAACTGTGTGGGTGGGGTGCTGCCAATATTGTTGTCATTCTGCCTTACTTCACGTTTCAAGTGGAATGACAACACAAAGTAATAATAGCAAGGCGAAGTGAGCATTTCCTATGGGGAACTTCATGTAGCGAAGCACCAACACAAAGTGGCTACTTCGCGTTCAGTTTGCAGGCAGATTTTAAATTCTCTGCCTTTCTAATAGTGACCTGATCAATGAACTGTACTAGAACATGCTTATTCAATTTTTGGGAGTTTCCCTTTTTGTTTTGTACTGTTCCTTTTTAATGCATTGTCCATTCTTATGACTGAGGTTGTGTTGTTCATATTTGCAATAAAATGTAATTGAAAAAACCAAAAAAACATATAGAAGCACACAGAATCTCAAAAAACAATTCCTAATCTTACAAAAAACTTAAAAAGATGCACTAAAAATGAGGGTAGTGATACTACAATAAGAAAGAAAGAAAGAAAGAAAGAAAGAAAGAAAGAAAGAAAGAAAGAAAGAAAGAGAAAGAAAGTAAGTCATTGCAATCAGCATAATAAAACAGAAGTTGCTACATAATAGTTACTGCTTACTAAATCTGGTCCCCAAAGACCTATTTAAACAGTTAGGCCTTAACCCCTTTGTTAAAGGTCACCATCAAAGGATCCTCTCTTAGCACCCTAGGCAGAGTATTCCACAGCATAATACCAGCCACCTCAAATGTACGGTCCTCTGAGGACTTCAGCTGTGCCCTTGGCACACAGAGAAGACACTCCTTAGAGGAGCAAAGTGGATGTGAAGACTCGACAGTGTGCAGAAGCCAACCCATATAAGGCTTTATAGGTTAACAAGTCAACCTTGAAGGCAACATACCACTTCACTGGCAGCCAGTGCATTTCAAGCAAGACCAAGGTCACATAACTGGACCTCAAGAGGCCAGTCAGCAACCAGGTCACTGTGTTCTGCAACAGCTGCCAACATCATAGAGTACCTCTATTTACCCTGAGGTAGAGCATTTTTACAGTAGTTCAGTCTGGACATCATGGATACATACCCTATTGTTGCCATATCTTCAGAGGGGATACGGGACTTAATCCAGATTATGTTCTTAAAATGCAAAAACCACTCCTGACTACATCAGACATTTGAGCCTCCACTGTGAGCAAGTCATCAAAAATGACTCCCAGACTTTTCCCTTTGCAGAAGCCAACAGCCTGGATGACCTGAGCCAAAGCCCCATTTCTCCTGCAACTACTTCTGGCTCACATGCCAGCACCTCAATTTTATCCAGGTTGACTCTCAGTCAACAAGATTCCATCCACTTCTGTGTTTCAGACAGGCACAAATTCAGCACCTCAATATCATCAGGCAACCTGGGTACAAAAGACAAATACAACTGGGTATCATTCACACTGCAGTGGAAACCAAGATTTTATTGTTGAATGTTCTTCCACCGGAGTAGCATGTACACTGCAAACTGTATAGGTGAGAGGAGCAACCATCGGGGCACATCTTAAAGCAGGGGCATCGGGGATGATGAGAAGGTTCCCGTTACCTCCCCTCTACATCCTGTCTCTGAGGTAGGACTCAGACTAGCAGATCATAGTAAAATGGACCTTCCGTATTCCCTCAGATGATCCAGCAACAACCCATGGTCCACAGTGTCAAATGCTAAGAAACGGTCAAGGAGAATGAGAACTGACTGTTCACTCCACTCCCTCACCCCTAGGAGGTCATTATGCACCCTGGACAATGCAATCTCAGTTCTATGTCTAGCTCTAGAAACAGATTGGTGGGGATCATACATATCGTGAGTGATGAGATACACCTCAAGCTCTAGTGCCACAGCCTTCCCAATAACCTTACCTAAAAATGAAAGGCTAGAGAAAGCATAATAATTCGCTAGAATATCAAAGTCCAAAGATGGTTTCTTCAAAAGAGGTCAAATTAGTGCATTTTTCAACACCACTGAGAAGACCCTCTCTGAAAGTAAGCACCAAACTATTGCAATGATTGCCAGCTCCAAAAACTCTTGCAGCTCACCAGTATATGTGTGGGGTTACTTGGTTCCTTGGTGTTAAGGACAAAAGAAGGCCAAAGCCCATCAAAGATTGTCACCCACATAGTGGGACATTATACCCCAGAATATTATCAATAAAGAAACCAGTTATCCAAATGGGTCTTAAAGGTGGTTAGGTTTGGACAATCCACTAGGTCTTGTGGTAATTTATGCCACAGCTTTGAAACTCTAATTGAGAAAAAAAAATCTTTTATTTGTTCTAGCCTTTTCAATTTTTAACTGTTTGTTGTGTAATCTTAGTACAATTTTCCTTGTGTCATATGAAATGCCACATTGTTCCATTTGAGTTGGTGCCTGAAAAATTTTAATCATCTGAAGAAGGTCACCTCTTGTCCTTCTTGTTTTAAGTGAGTATAGGCCCATTTTTTATCTATTTTCATAGCTAAGGTGTGCTAGTTGTAGAATGATTTTTATTGCCCATGCTGTACCTGTTCTATCCTTTTTATTTCAGAGATTAAATAAGGGCTCCAAAAGGAGGACCAGTAGTCCACTCATGGCCGAATATGAGATCTATATAGAGTAATTATGCATTGTTTTTTAAGTAAAGGTATGATTAATTGTCTAAGTAATGCATTAGTTGGGTTAGTTACTTTATTACAGTGATCTGTTGATGGTAATTTACAGTTAATTATTCTCCAATCCTTTTCACTGGTAGATGATTTGATGGTTTTATTGTTAAGGGTATATGTTTGTTAGGGGTTGTTTTTGCCCATATGCAAAACTGAGCATCTATTTACATTGAAAAACATTTTGTTAGATATTGCCCACTGTTCAATGGTAGCTAAGTCTTGCTTGAGTTTATTTTGGTATTCCGGATTATCTACTCTTCCCCCCTGTTTTATATTGTCATCAAATTTAGTCATGATGTTTGATGATTTTGTTGTCATATCGCTAATAACGATGTTGAACAAAGTGGGTCCTAGGACAGAGCCCTTTGGGACCCCACTGATGACCCTTCCCTCATAGGACAACATGCCATTAACCCTGGCCCTCTGAGTTCTATCAGTCAGCCAGCAATGCACCCGCTTGACAACTGTTGGTGAAAAACCTAAAGTAGGTAGTAAGCTTATCTACCAGAATAACATGGGATACTTTGTCAAATGCCTTACTATAATCCAGTAGGATAATGTCAACAGGAATATTATGGTCTAGATGCTTACTAATATATTCATAAAAAGTGAGTAAATTGGTAGTACAGGAATGACCCTGTCTGAATACATGTTGGGTTTGATCTATTATATTTAAGAAGGACATTTCAAGTTCAGTGATGGATTTGAGTATTTTTTTCCCATCATCTTGCATGGAATTGACATGAGAGGGACCTGGGAGTGGTGGTGGATGTCAAGATGAACAACTCAGAGACTTGTAGGAGGGCAGCAGCCAAGGCCAACAGGATGCTGGGATGCATCACTAGGGGGATCACCTCCAGAAAGAAGGAAGTGATACTCCCTCTGTATAACTGCTTGGTGAGGCCGCACCTCGAGTACTGCATGCAGTTTTGGAGGCCACACTTATAGAGGGACATTAAACTCCTGGCGAGGATCCAGAGGAGGGCAACTAAAATGATTTGGGGCTTGGGGGACAGGACCTATGAGGAGAGGCTTGAAGAGCTAAATATGTACACATTGGAAGAGAGAAGGGACTGGGGGGACATGATAGAAGTCTTCAGGTACATGAAGGGGGTAAATAGGGGAGGAACAGTCAGGGTGCTTTGAAGAAAGGAGGAGGGGGCCACTAGAGGGCATGGGTGGAAGCTGTAGGGGGAAGATTCAGGGGAGAAAGGAGGAGGTGCTACTTCACTCAGCGGGTGGTGGAGCCATGGAATTTGCTGCCTAGGGGGCTGGTGGAGGCAGAGATGGTGGAGGGGTTCAAGAGGGGGTGGGACAGGTACAGGGGAAGGGTTCTGGGAGCAAAATCCAATGCAGCAAGAATATCCAGAACTGGGAAGGGAGAAGCCAGAGAAGGCGAGGGAGGCAGCAAGGTCAGCTCCCAGGCTGGGGGCTGACCAAATGAGCAGATGAAAAAGACCGTTAGGCCTATTCTGCTGGCATTTTAGTATGTTAGCATGAGACTAATAGGTCTGTAGTTTTCTGTTTTGGAGCATGTCCCTTGTTTAAAAATCGGGGTGACAATAGCTGTTTGCCAATCAGTTGGTACTTTGGCTTCATGTAAAGATTTATTAAATATTATGGTGAGAGGTAGGGTAATAGTTTCTAGTGTGGCCATTAAAAATTTGGAGTTCATATTATCCAGTCCGGGGCTAGTATTTTTATTAATAGATTTAAGTACAGTCTCTGTGTCCTGGAGAGAAATTACATAGTTATTGAGGTGGGCACATCTGGTTGCATGTGTCAGTTTGGGAGAAAACAGAAAAGAAATAATTATTCAGGGCTGTTGCTGTTTCCATGTCTGAAGTGATGGCAGTGTCATTAATGACTAGTGGGCCTACTGATCAGTTGTTCCCTTTTTTCCATTAAGATAGGAATATAATGCTTTATGGGAATCTTTTGTATGGGCAATTTTAAACTCAAGGTTTCTTTTTGCAGTTGTTATGAGTTTTTTTAAATCCATAACTGATTTTCTATATTTAAGTAATGTTTCTTCTTCTTTGACATTATTGGGGACATTTTTTAATGTTTTAAATAGTGTTTGCTTAAGTGTGATCTGCTTCTTAATAGTGTGGTTAAACCATAGGGGTATTTTCCCTTTTTTTATTATATTTATCTTTTTCAGGGACATACTGATGTTCAAGTTCATGAATTTTTGATTTAAAGTAGGTCCAAGCTTCTTCAGTATTTAGTGGTGAGAGACAACTCTCCCAGTCAGTATTATATAGACACTCATTGATATTGTAGAAATCTACCCTTTCATATTGTTTCATCTTGAGTTTACTGTTTAAGATATGTAGGTCATGGTGGATAGAGAATTGTATAGACATGTGATCACTACTACCCAAAGGGTCAGAAATGTGAAGGTTGGATATTTTATTTTCATCATTAGTAATAAGAAGGACTAAGATATTGATCCCATGAGTTGGTTCCCTGATTAATTGGACAAGACCCAAATCTATGATTGTTGATAGAAAAAGTTTATCATGTTGAGTGCTACCAGTTAGAGCCTCCCAATCAGTAGATGGGAGGTTAAAGTCTCCTAGAATAAGGACTGTACCATTTTTAGCTAACAATGATTTTTTTTGTTAAAGATAGTATGCAATCCAGATCCACTGACGGGGGCCTATAGCAACTGCCCACCACCATTTTTGGTTGACCAGATGGTTGAAGGATTACCCATATGCCTTCAGTTTGAATATTAAAAGTGGTTTCAAATAATGGAATATCATTCTTTACATACAGGCAAACCCCACCGCCCTTTCTGGTTCCTCTTCTGTTTTTAGTATAAAGTTTAAACCCTGGTATCTGGACTCACCATGAATTATCTGAGTTGCCCCATGTCTCAGTTATGGCTATTAGAGTGAGATCATGAAGTTGAATTTTAGTTTCTAATTCAGCTACTTTAAGTGTACTTAATGAACAGGCATTGAGAGATAAAATGTTAAGTAAGTATTTCTTATGGGGAGAGCTAAGGGTAAAAAGAGATCTAAGATTAGACCTAGTCTACCCCACTGTTGTTAGTTTAAATAACTGTGAATGAAATTGCTAATCTTACGTCCCAGTACTGTACTCCCTCTTCTGCTAAGATGCAAGCCATCCCAGCACAAGAGGGCTGGGCTACTGTTAAATTCTTCCCAGTGAGTTAGGCAGGGACGGTTCTGTCTAAGGCACCATTTACGTAACCATTCATTAATAATTTTAATTTTACTTAAAGTGTGGGGGGTTACTCTAGGAACTGATAGGATCTCAGAGAATCAGATGTTGTATCCTCTATCCTCCAGAATATTGTGAAGAGCAACTTAGTCTTGTTTTAATTGGCCAATTGATGTTCTATTAATGTCATTAGTCCCCAGATGAATAACCACAAGAGGACTAATCTCTGCTTGTGATAAGATAGTTTTAGTCATTGGTGTTATGTCAGACACCTTAGCTCCTTTGAAACTAGAACATGTTCTATTAGCTTTATCTGGGTTACAGATAGCCCGGTCAATATATTTGATGATAGAATCACCAGGACAAAGACTTGTTTATTTTTTGGTACAGGGGTATGATGTTTCTCTTGTATTTCTGTGAGAGTGAGATAAACATTATGCAACAATGACTGATCAGCAGACTTGGGTGATACTAAAAGGGTGGAAGCATTAGTACTGGATGTAACTGGTATTCTAGTTCCTGAAGTTGTGGGGCACATATTCAAAACTTCCATAGTATTTGATTCATCATCATTTATGTGAGTCAGGGGGTGAAAAGAATTGTGCATTGGCAATACAGGAATATCACTGAAGATACGATCACTTCTTTTTATTTTAGTATTTGGAACAGTCACCCCGTCTGGGGGTGATAATACCTGAGATGAAGGCTCTGGAGTCATACCAGCAGGGTAGAACTTATAATAATACTACCATCATTTGGAGGGGAAATACAATACATAGTAGAGTCTGTCTCTTGTCCTGTACCAAACTTATCAGTGCAAGTTGTTGATGTATCAGTGTCTAACAATATTGACATCTGATCCATATATTCTTCAAAAGCATCAATCTCAAGATTGATTGGAGTTCTTGTGGTGAGGCGATTAGTATCCTCTTGTAGTGATGTTACTAATTGCCATTTATTACAAATGAAATTGGGAAACTGTTTGCCAATGGCATACATTTGGCAAGAGGAACAGCGGTTCTTTGCTTGTTTCATATTTATTTAGTACTTACTATTACAGTTTCTGGGTTGGAGGCTCAGCTTGCAACATCAGGTATCCACTGAATTATGTTATGTTGCTCTTGTCTTGATGTCCCCAGTGGACACAGTAGACATGCGCTATGATGCACGTGTCTCTGCACATGGCCCCGTGCACACTCACCCTGCTCGCTATTGAGGGTGTATTTAAGTGTGAAAGCCAACAACGAAGCAGGAAGAGGGCTAAGACCCTTTTTCCACACACTGCCCAGAAATATATTAAAGCACAACAATACTGTTTACAGCAAAAAATACAATGGTATATCAGAACCTCTCACCAGAGGTACGCTTAGTTAAAATGCAGAGTGTAGAGAGACTACTTTACGAATATGTTTAGTCATTGTAAGGGGCTTTTCTTATTTGAAACTTTTTAATCACAATAAATAAGCAAAATAATACCCTCCAGGGTCAGTGGTACAGGGCTATCCTGGACCATGAAGGGGCTATGAGGCCTTCCTCAAGTGGCATCAGGCCTCGTTGCATCCTTGAACTGTCTAGTATAGTGCAATTCTACCCACCTTGTCAGGTATTATTCCTTACATCAGATCACTTGCATCTACTCTAACTAGAGATGTGCCAAGTTGGGAAATCCTGCTCCATGGATTAATTTGAAGATTTCCATCATTTCATGGAGTTAATCCAAGGTGTGAAGTTAAAATTTGTGCAAAACTGCTAACTCTGCTAAATGTGGAATTTGGCAACTCCGCCAGCCGAGTCTGGCACAGAAGAAGTTGTTCAAACTAAAAGTATCCCACCCCAACCGATTACTGGCTGATCTTTCCCTGTTGTCTAGTTGCCCCCCCGTGTCCAATGATCCCTTCCCCTACCCGATCACCTGCACGTCATAATGGTGTCCAGTGTTCCACATCCTATCCCCTGTACTATAGTAGTTAATTCCATGGTGTCTAACAGATCACCCTTCCTATCCCTGATCCGCTGTAATAAAAAAACAGGTGGTCTATTCCTTGGTGTCTAGTGGGCCCCCTACCCCAGCAGGTAGTGCCCCACCACCCCACTCCCCCCACTCCAACCCAAATCCAGTGACTGGCACTGCCCTCTGTTCTCCACTATGGCTGGCCACCAACTGAGCTGTCAGTGAATGAGCGTGTACTTGTACAAGTATATACTCATTCATTGACATGGTGGCCAGCCATGATGGAGAGCAGATGGCTGTGACAGTTGGCAGCTCGGAGAAAGGATGGAGGTGATGGTGTGGCAGTCCCTTGAGGGTCCACAATGCCATTCCTCCTCATCCTAGCCTGAAACCAGCAATCAGCACAGCCATCCTCTGAGTGTACGCACTCATCCATTGACAGTTCAGTCAGTGGCCGGCTATGGTGGAGAGTGGAGGGATGTGCCAATCACCAGCTCGGGGTCAGGGTTGAGAGGTGGGGCACTACCAGCTGGGTTTGGAATGTGCTAGATATCAGGGAATGGACTATCTGTTGTTTTTTTTATTACAGTGGATCAGGGATAGGTAAGGTGTCCACTACACACAAGGGAATTAACTACTACAGGGAATCAGGATCTGCGGGACCACTGGACACCATTATGTCAGGTAGGTGATTGGGTGGGGAAAAGGATTACTGGACTCCAGGGAATCATTAAGACTGAGCATGGGTGCAGGTGATGGGAGGAACCACTAGACACCAGGGAAAGGGTCAACTCATAATTAACATCAGGCCAGTGACTGGCGAAGGGGGAACAAATAGACACCAGGGAAAGAGTCTTTTTCTCACATTGAGCTGCCAATTGGCAGGGAAGAGGACCACTAGACACCAAGAAAAACATAATTAACATTGGCTGGTGATTGGTGAGGGGTGGGGGGAGGCAACTATACATCAGGGAAAGATCGGGCTGATGACTGATGAATTCACCTTTTGTACTTCACCTTGCTTTTGTTTTTTTTTGTACAGTCTGCACTTAAATCCATAAGTAAGGTGAAGTTACAAATGGTGAATTTTCTATTAAAATGGAAAACTTTGCAAAATAATCTGCAGAGATTTGGTGACTTCGACAGAAATTTGCCAGCGAATTAAAACTTTGTTGCATCTCTATCTCTAATAAGAGGATATATGAAGTTTAAAAGGAGAAACAGTTGACAAATATTTGGAAACTCTTTCACTGTTGCCAAAATAAAGACTGGAATACAAAATAAAGTAACAAAAGTTGAACCAAGGAGCTGTCTCACCACTAGTGGCTCTCTAAATGGGCGCATGCAGTCCTCAGGCCAACAAGTTCCAGAAATCCAAGTAAAAGAAGATAACAGAATTCACTTCAGGTATTAAAAAGATGCTGACCATGAAATTAAAGGTGCAGGAACTTCCTCGGGCAGTTTGCCAGAGCCTGATTTCAAGGGGCCATCACCATACTTTGCCCGTAACCACCAGCTAAAGGTCTCTCCTGTCATGATAGCAGAGGCTGGTGGCTGTCACAGCCAAGGCTTGAAGATACTGGAAGGGGTGTCAGATGTGTGCACTTGCACCCTTACATCATTGCATGCTACACCTCCCATGAACAATGGGGGAAAAACATGACTTCAGCCATGGCAGAATGACGCCCATCTTTGCCAAAGCCCCATACAGCTACAGAGGCTCTCTGCCACTGGACTAACCACATGGCACAGTTCAGGGAGATATGAGGGTGCTCCCCCAATGGCCCAACCCTAGGGGCAATTCAGGGTGAACACCAGTGAAAAGAGGTAAGTCCCAGGGCATGGGGTGAGGAGGGCCGAGGCTGAGGGAGAGCAAGCCGGAGACCATTAACCATGGCACAAGACAGAGTGCTGTATTGCAGGGAAATCAGCAATGTACTAAAAGCAAACTGCACAGGGAGGGTGAATCCAGCTAACTGAAAAAATCATACCTAACACTCCTCATTCTACCTGATTAAGAACTCTGACTACTACTCTGGCATACTGCTAAGCTATCCTGATATTAATCCTTGCTGTGCTGCAGACTGATATATCAGTCCAGGAATCCTAAATGTTCTAAGTCTCTCGGTAGCCTAAGTTAAAATTAGTGTGCTGAGATAGAATGCAATGTACCTACAGTGAGCACTACAACCAAGTTTCTTATTTAGAAACTCAAGGATTTTCAAAATTCATTTAAAATTAATAGATTGTTTGATTTTAGAACTCTGCAAGAAACTGGAGGCCATCTTGTCTGAACCCCTCAACTGTAGTGAATGCTTATGTGGATTACAAGACTGACTGCCACAGACTCTGGGTAATACACTTAACTATGAGTCACTTCAATATGACCCAACATCAGAAATAGAGTTTGAAATAAATCATTTACTGGAACAAAGAATGGACATGGCTAGAGTTCTGCTTTGTGATGTAAAATTCTAGAAAAGACTCGCCCAAGAATTCCAGCTTTTTAATGCATCCCGAAAATCTATAAACCACTCCCCCCCCCACCCAGGAGACCTATAGTCTCCAGAATAAACTCAGTGTTAGAGACCCTCTCCTCCTACATTGACTGTTTCTTGAAATCCTTGGTACACCGGATGGAATCGTACATAAAGGACACTAAACATTTTTTTTGAAAAAATAAAATCTATAAATAAAAACAAAAATGACTTTACAAAATGTATTTTTCTTTTGAATTATCTGTTTTTCCCCCTACGTGCTCCAGGACCCATCACTCATTTAAGCCCACATCGTCCTTGACATACCCTCTACTGACACCTCTTGAGCCTTCAACCTCATATAGCAGCCCTCCCTGGTGTAACCTGGCATAACCCTTTGCTGGATGGGTCCCTCTGCACGGAGGAGGAAGGCACCAGTGGGAACTGTCCAGTGCACTCTACTTTTGGCCCCAGAGCACTACTGAGGTGGACATGGCTCCTTTCAGGGGCTTTGGTGGCATTTGCAGACCAGCAGCCATCATCTGGCCAGTTCAGGAGCTGTTTCTGCTTTTTCCTGGTTCCCCTGTTGCACTGCTCATGCAGTGCTCCTGGTTTCCACCAGGGGGGTACTCCAGAGTGAGGCTGCACTGCTACCCACACCAGGAGAGGAGAGCAGTCACACGGATGCTCAATCTTCTCCTTCCACTGCCAGCCTCCGGCATCCCAAGTACATTCCAAACTCGGCTCGCCAGCATGGCGTGAGGTGTGGTGTCCAGCACCTCAACCCTCAGTGCCACCGGCCAGCCAAAATGTATTTTAACCAAACTGAACACACTTGGCATCCAAGATTTATACACATGCATATCACACCAAGACAGATTGGATTCCATGTTGTCAAGACTCAGAAGGAGGCCAACAGACAACAGACCCACAGACATCTTTCTTGTACAGTAAGCAGAAATAGTGCTTAGAGGAAACTATTTTACATTTGAAAATCACTTTTATGCCCAGGTTAGAGGAAATGCCATGGGTGAACTTTCACCCCAGCATATACAAATCTACATATGGAGCAATTTGAGAAACAGTATGTTCTAAACCCCCCAAAATGCATCACCTGTATATTTCACATGAAGGGATATATCGATGATATACTCCTACTCTGACAGGATTAGAAGCAGAGCTTATGCAGTTTTTTGAATACATCAATAAAAAGACACAGATTCTGTTTCTAGACACAATAGTAATAAATACTGAGGAGAGTCTGGAGACTATGCTTTACTGAAAAACCACAGACCGTTATACCACCTTACACAGAAAAGCTTTAACAGCCCTAGACTACAGGACAGTATGCCTTTGTCTCTGTTCTTCATAGCCCTGGACTTAAGGAAAGCATTCCTTTTTTCAGCTTCTCTACACAAAAAGAAACTTAAGTATGGAAGAAATATATAAAAACTAGAAATTTAAATAAACAACAGTGAATGAGTCTGGACTGACTTGAATAAACTCTGATCTATGAGATTATTTTTAGACATTTCAGGCAGGGTCCAGGCTACTTGCAAGAGCTCCGATCTCTCCACTCAGCTGACGAGGGATTTCTAGAGGTTCCCAAGGTACAACTGAAAACTTCAGGGGCACAAGCTTTCGTGTATATGGCCTCTACCCTGTGGAACTCTCTACCTTATTGGATTTGAAAGTGCCAGACTGTGGAGAGCTTTAAGAAGGCCTTAAAGACCTACTTATTCCATCTTGCCTTTGGTGATTTTACATGATGTAATTATTTATTGTTAACCAGTGTATAAGCTGGTTTGCACTGTGATTTTATTGTTTTATCTGTTTGCCTTAATCTTTTTATCTGTATAGCACTTTGATAATTTGAATTGTACTATATAAATAGAGAATATTATTATTATTTTAGTCAAATGATGAATCTTTTACAGATTTGAAATGAAAGCTCTTCAAATTGTGTATTAAAAGCCAGAGCTCACAAAGGCATTCTAGGGTACCAACAACCTACTGGAGGCCACAGGGTTGTTACTTAAATCTAAACTTAGTATGTTTTTCAACTCCCCAAGTTCCTCACACACTGCATCTATGTAATTGTCATTCGGTCAGGTATAAGACCTTTAGATTCTTGAGATGTTTTATTTCTTCAGAAACACTGTGTCTGGCATTCTTCTCCAGATGTTATTCTTCCAGGTAATTTAGGTCCAATATATGCAATGGAATTGTAGTCAAAACTTGTTGTGCAAAATGTACAAACAGAAGCTCATCTCAGGACAGTACTCATGCTGTAGAAAGAACTGGTTGATTATTTTGATTTACCTGAATTATTGTCTCTGACAATTTGAACCTATCTGGTTCAGTCGGTCAAGAGTGGGCGATGGGAGAGGCTGGATGCTAACTGAGTACAATGGAATGCGGTGCAGCTCCATTTCCAGTCAGCCGCTGGTAAGCACTCTGTCACTAATGAGTCACTCTGAGTCCAGTGACCAGTTCATGCCAGTCCTCACTAGACTCAGAATAAGCCATTGGGGACAGAGTGCTTACTGTCAGCTGGCCAGAATCGGAGGCACACCACGTCCCACTGTATTCGATCAACTCCTGGTCTCTCCCATCTCCCAGTTTTCACCAAATGAACTAAGTGTTTTCCAAATGTCTGAAACAATTTAGGTGAATCAAAAAAGATCAGCTAGTTGTCACTACAGCATCAGTATGGTCCCAAGACACATCGCTATCCATGACTGTACCATGTCTCCCGTCTCGTCCCACTACCCGTCCTACCCAACAATAATCAGATTTCATCAAGAAGATACATGCTGATGGGACAGTTGTGTACAGTGCTTGCTGCTCACAATCAGTACTTACTTCTTCAGTCTTCCTTCCAGACAGTTCCAGCAGGGCAGGCAATTTTGCTCCAGCAGTAGCTCAGTCAAGGAAGAGAAACAAAAGGCAGGCATTGGGGCTTGCAGTACAGTACAGCACGGCACAGCACAGTGAACACATCGTACAAAGCAAGAAAAAAACTAGTCTACACAGTTTTCCAGTCTGAGATCTTAATAAATGAAAAGGGACTAGCCAGTATCCTGGCTACTATTTTTAGACCCCTGTGTTCAAGATCCATGCCACAGGAACCAAACATGAAAGAATGGAAGCAACTAACAGTCTGACACTAAACGAGGAAGTCTCAAGTTAAGTATACCACTTTAGTTCCAGCTGTGTGGCTACAGTATGACTAGTCTGTAGGGAAGGCTATTGTTTTGCAGCAGGGGCATCACCAGAGTTGTACAGTTCTGGGAGCTAAGAACCCATGGTTCTTAACCAAGCCAAGGGGCGGGGGGGGGGTCCAACGGCATGTCCATCTGAAATATTTTGAGATTTGTACCTTAAAACAATGGGTTTTTTTCCAGCATTTTAATTGGCATTTTAAAGCTGATCAGTAGCTGCTCTGGTGAACCCAGAAGTTGACATTAAAGAAATACATATTTTTTTCTGAAAAGCCATGCACAAACACCACTGAACTGCCCCACTTTAAGAGTGGCATACCACCTTTCACCCTCAGAACTGCTCCATTCCAGATCCATTAAATATATAAAATGTTCTGCCCAAACAGAGATGGTCCTGCAAAGCCAGACTTTATTTTTTATTTATTCTTTTGGTGCCCCCTTCCTCTCCTCTCCTCTCCTTGCTTGGGCATACTGAAAGCTCAGACAGGCTACCCCCACCCTGCACGTTCCCCCGGGTGGAGGGGGCAAGCTCAATCCTCCCCACCAATCAACCTGGTGTTGGGCCACTCCCGATCTGAGCAGCGTGCTGGATGAGGAAGCAGGGCCATTTTTCTTTTCTGTTAGGTACCCTCCCCAAAGACGTTGAGTGCAATGGGGTCCATAGAGACAGCACACAGTGACGTGATGCTGATCCAGACCCCACCAATGTCTGCCCCTCTTGCATGACACTCCCAGCTGCACCTCCACCTGTGTGCACCCAGGTGGTGGCATTGCAATGGGAGCGACAGCCCTCCCTCCTTGAGGAGGAGAGCATCCTTGGATGCTTGATCCTTCTCCCCCAGCTGACCCTCCAGCAGCTTGGGCTCACTGCCAAACTCCAGTTGCCAGCGCTGCAAGTGGAAGCACTACTGCTGCACCAGCGGCGCAGCTGATGATCAAAGTCAGACTTTAAAGTAGCAGTTCATAATACTCTGATGCTGATTTGCTGAACAATATTACACATTGTACAAAATTAAAAAAGACACTAGTATCTAGTGTTTTCAGCTAGTATCTCCATGTCTGATCACTGTCCCATGTTTTGAGGACCAATGACTGATTTATTTGTTTAAGATGCCTTTGACTACAAAAGCCCAGCAGTGGAAAGAAAAAGAACTACACATAGCTCTGTGAGTGAGGAATGCTCATGTTTGTCTTGCAGGCTGCTGTTTGGTTTGAGAAGAGGTTCAACATGGACCCGCCCCCTTTGAAACATGCATGCTCCTCGCTAGCGTAGCTACTGAAATGGCATATAAGAACACACTGTAATGGACGTCCGTGGTGCACAGCCACACCTGGACTATGCTGCTGGATAGATGGCATTTCAAACTTTCAAAGATCAATTTCCCTCACTAACTGCACTTGAATCTTTAAGTTTGCTACGTCCCCCTTCTGTAGTGCATGCTTGAACACTGATGGCTCACACAGCGTTCAAGAGTTTTTACTCCCCAGCACCTAAAACGTTGGCGTTTCTCCCCTTTCATAATGCGTGCACAGACACTGAAGGCTCACACAGCTTTCAAAAGCTTGCTTTCCACTTCCCCCTCCACTGACACTGATACAGACTCAGAACTGAAGAAAGCACTTTTAACTGGCTGCTTCTTAAAGCAGCTGGTGCTAATATATTAATGCTGGTGTGAATTAGCTGTATACAAACCTATCAGAACAATTGCAGCCTGTACAGGCAAGTTGGAGGGCACTTTTTGTTTTATTTCATTGTCACAATTACGGGGATCTTTGACTTACACTGGGGGCATGCCACTGTTTTGCAGGTTGGCTCCTGATGGTGCTAATTATTGCACCTTATCTTAGGTGGGCAGGGCTGCTGATTTAATTCCTTTGAAGCTGCCCACATTGCTAACTCTGTTTATTTAATATTTGCAAGCAAAATTAAAGTAAATGTTACAGCTATTATTAGTAGTAGGCCCAATGCATTATGCCTACATGTCACAGAAACCAGGCACATAGGCATAGACACACATAAATGCTACTCAAGGGGGTCCCATGGAATCCCGCCAGCATTCATGACTGGAGCACAAGTCTATGCACCTGATCACCTAGCCATGTGGACAGCAATGCTCCGGGTCAGATAGTGGGTGTCCTGGGGTGTGCCAGTACTACGCGCCATTCACTAAGGCATGTAGTGATGTACACCATGGGGTGTAGGAGGGTGCTGGTTATGCCAGGGGGGACCCTGCCATAACCACAGTATACACCCAGCCCCATGCACACAGCTGCCCTGGCACCAACTGGCTGTATTCACCCCCTTGCCCCAACACATTGCAGCCCCAGCCCTGACTGTCTGTAAGCACCCCCCACCCCAACACATTGCTTCCCCAGCCCCGTGAGCATCCCCTGGAGCCAGACATAACCCCCCACCCCAAGTCAAGGCAGCCCAGTCCTGGTGTCCTACATGACAGACACTCACAAGCACTATGGTGCCCCAGGACTTACAACCCCAATCCTCAACCCGGTGCCCCACTGGCAACATTGGTGTACAGTGGACCACCCCAACCACCTGTGGCACTGACAGCCCACCTTACACTCCCATATCTGACAGTCGGTGCCATGGCTCAGTACGGCCAGTTGCACAGTCCGCTGCTCACCTCCACAGCTGCTGGCCATCCAAGTGATTCTGGGAGCATGTGTCTACATAGTGCAGTATGCTCCCAGCATCATTTGAATGGCTGGCAGCCATGGAAGTGTGTGGAGGGCTGTGCCACTGGATGTCTGGAGTGGTGGTACCAATTGTCAGGTATGAGAATGGGTTGTTGATGACATGGGTGGTGAGGGGTCTGCTGAACACCAATGCTGCCAGTGAAGCACCAGATTGGAGATCAGAGTTGTGAGTCCTGGGGCACCATAGTGTGTGTGGGAGGGCTGTCATGTAGGACACCAGGACTGGGCTGCCTGGGGTTGGGGCAGGGGTGATGTCTGGCACTCAGGGATGGGGCTGCCTGAGTTGGGGCGTGGGGTGCATACAGACATTTGGACGGTGTGAACATGTGATGGGAGGTGGTTGAACTGTGTGGTGGGGGCCTTAGTGCCAGTGGGGCCCAGACTAGGGGACTGTGGCCAACAGAGCATGAGCATAGTGGTCTGGGTGGTTACTGGCACTATTCATGCACCAGGACCCATGCCCTGCAGCACAAGTGATCCACTCAGGGGCCCAGAATGAGCATCCGATTGGATGCCCGGATGGGTCCGCATTCTTGCCCTGGTCACTCTGTGGAGTTCTGCATGCGGGGGTGGGGCCATGGACAGGTGGTGGCCTTTGGTGAATACTGGCCTGTGCACACCTGTCTGTAGGTGTGGAGCTACTTGGCAGGGTATGCGCGTTTGGCGAGTAACTGTCTGAACCTTAGTGCATAGCCCCCCATTGCTCGCAAATAGTAACTAAATGAAGTCGGCAGTGTTGGCAACTTCAAAGGATGACAGACCTGTGCTGAGCATGTGTCTGTATGAGCTGATCATGGCCAGCAGGGCTGGAGCAAGAAAATAGTGCCATGGGGAAGGGAAGGGGGAGGGAGGAAGTAACTGAACTGTACTGAATGGAGAGGATGCAGAAGAGATGTGCTTCAAATCCACTCCATGGAAGGAGACAGACTGTGCTGAATTTGCAAAACTTTCAGACATTCCAGAGCCCCATTACCCTACTAAGATAATTGCAATATGGAGCAAAGCTGCTATGCAGCAGTAACAAGTGAAAAACATAAGAAATAGATTTGCAAACTAGGGATATAGCAACTAGACCCTAACTCAAGCCACTCCAAGAATCAAAGAGGGTAGGCACTAACAATTAGATGTATACAATGGACACTAGAATGCATAGTCTTTAGTGGTTCTATGTTATAAGGGCAATCGCCAAAAGGTGATCGTCATTATGGTGAGTGTACATCGCCAAAATTCATTTTTGGTGATGTACACCCCCCGGCAACAAAGAAAACAGCACAAGGGACACTAACATTTATTTTATGTAGGGGCTTCACCCACCACACACCTCTACTAGTAGATTCTCAACTCCAGGGGATCATGTCGGGATGGGGTGCAATATTGTAAAAAAATTACCTACTCTGGCCAGGTGCAACAAAACATACCCGAGCCTAGACCCGAATCCTGCATCCCAGCCACCCCAGGCCAGCACCCACCCACCAAGCCACAGAGTCAGCTCAATGGCTGACCATGGCACTACCCCTCACAAACCTCCCTCCCCGCTCAGCATGCTAGCTCCCCGCGCTTGTGTACGTATAGTGAAACCCGCTGCCATTTGCAAACCCTCCCCATCTGGTCACCCTTTTACTCCCTCGCTGTCTGGGTATAAGCTACATGGTCCACATTTCAGTAGGCACCCACTTACTACTAGCCCAGATCACAGGATACCATCTTTAGTACTCAAAATAGCACCCATATGGACAAATTACTCAAATAATAAATAAACACTGGCATACACTGAGGTCTGTGATGAGTATGTTACAAAGTTTCATCAGAAACACCTGGTAGAAGCCAAGAAGAATCCCACCATTAAAGATTCCCTGGTCCATACAGTTCACAAGATGCCAGAATGATGGGAAACACTAGCTCTTGTTGGGACCTCTGAGGAGTGGGAACTACCCATGTGGACACTGCTTGGTGTGCTCATGTGCCAGCAAGATTTCTTTCAGAAACACTTTCCCAAGTGAAGAATGTTAGATTTGCAGCCACATAACATGCCAGAGTGACCATATAGAACATGTAATAATGTGCCCCTGTGACAAGATGTATGTGGAGAACATCTCAAAGCAATTTAAATTATGTACACTGGAACATAAAAGCTGCATAAGCAGGAAAGACCTTAAATCCTCTGTGGCAAAACATTTTAACTCCGTGGGTCAAAATGTTGCCTCATTAAAGCTTTGGGCACTGGAAGATGTACAGAGCATAGATTGACATTTACACTTCAGTAAATGCAAAATGTGTTGGATTTTTAGCTTGGGCACCATTGATGCAATGTACAGAATAAATGAAGAAGAGTAGCACCGGTTCTTTGAGGACAGAACATTTTTCTGCTGCTCCCCTAAATGTTTGCCTCAGAACTTGCATGTTAACAGAGGCTGTATAATTCCGTTAGTATACCTTTAGGATTTACTTCCCTGTCCCACTCCTTCCCATTGGTTCTTTCGCTCCCCCTCCCGCCGCATCATACCCACTTTCTACACTATTAAAGATCTGGCTAGTGCAAGGTACTTGTTTTAGCCAGGACAAAAGAATTATATTTTAACATGGTGCGGGAAGTCACGCAAGCTGCTAACACGTACAGAATGGACAGCATATACTTGTAGATCTAATATGTCAAAATGTAAATCTGAATGATGATTATATTAGTGACATTGATTTCTACTGGAAATTATATAGGAGCAAGGATATGTGTGTGTGTGTGTGTGTGTGTGTGTGTATATATCCTTTTTCTGTCCCCCTACATTTCTGTTTCCACAATATCAGTAATACTGACTTAGTAACAATGGCTGCAGGTTGATTTACGTTATGAATCAAACACAAAGAAGCATCAAGGCTACAGTACATACAGGCAGTAGGTTTTATTAAATTATTCAAACATACTAAGTTTGTTTCAAGACAACACCTTCCCACGGGGGAACTGCCCTTCTAGGGCACTCAAGGTACTTGACAATTTTTCTACAAAGTGCCGCTGCTTGTCTAGGGTGAGCACTGAACAGGAGTGCTCCACCTGGTGATGTCATGACATTTAACATGTTCTGACATCATGACACTTCCCATGGGAGCAGACTCCATAAAAGCAGACGAACAAAAATCTAAACTGCTATACGCAGGGTGTAGTAGACAACTGGCCCATCAGAAACTTAATTATTGCAGTGAAGAGGTAAATAAACTAATATATTCTGCCATCAGTGAAGTCAGTTGCACTTAATGTTTCAAATAGTACCACTAAAACAGTGAGATTTAATGCATACTGAAATGGCTTTGCATGAAGGAGGTATACACAATTTACCTGCTACGAATTTGCAGGAGTAATTTCACCTGGAGCATACTTGTTCCAAGCTGATAAACTAGCACTGCTGTTTTTAAATCAGCTGGAGCATACAAAAAGCATACAAGCATAAACTTGGCACTGAGTATATGCAATTTCAATGTAACTTTTTAAGTAAATTTGGTTTACATAAAAAGCACAAAGATTACAAAAATATTTTTACAGACAGTATTAAAGGTGCAGTAACATAAACAAATGTGAAAAGGCATAGACAGCATGTGGCTTTTGAACAGGTTTTACAGTGTACACTGATTATATATTACAAAGCCATTTAGAGCTGAGGCATTATGGTCAATATAAAGGATGTAAAACTGTATTTTTACGTATAGATTTATCTGCACGTGAATAATTTTGGGACTGCTGATGATACTGCCATTCGTCTTTCACTCTCCCCAACTTGCCTTAAGTGCCAGCTTAAACTCCTGGCCTTTTCCTCCTGCATGTCAGTGCCCCAGCTGACCCTCTCATTGTTCCTTTCCCTCCCCAGTTCAGGCTCCCTGTCTGGGGTCAGTTTTACATCTTCTAATGTTGTCGCACTGCTAGTTTGAACAGTTTGTTATATTATATCAGGATGTAGAGTGGGTCATGCTCCACATTCCACTTTTGCTATTTTGCACCTTTTGGCCATGTTGCACTGCACTTAGTTGCACCTTTTATGTATGGTATGTATTATACTGTTGCATTTGATTGGTTGTATCCCCCTCCCCCTCCCTCAGGTCGCACCTGGAAATGAGTCTTGACCCAGTGTGTCTTTCATGGTTCCCAGTTTTTAAATCAATCAATCAATCAATCAATATTCATGTGGCTTAGAAAGCCCATTTTGAAAACCAGGTACACATTCAAAAATGTTTCCTTGCTTCAGGATTAAATATATGAACATGCTGTTAACAACATACACATATGTCAGAATATTGATAATAAGATTGCTTCCATGACTCTCGCCAGACAAGCAAAACGCACCAGCTGAAGCAGGCTTGGAGGTGAAATATTAGCAAACAGCTTTGCCTGAGTGTCCTGTGTATATTTTGTCATGCATGTGTGACAAATATCTTAAACAGTATACTGCATGAGAATTTAATTTAAAGTTTTATAACTATTATTGCTACATGATGTTTATTGCACATAAACTAATTGGCAATGCTTATTTAAGGCACTATTGGGAATGCTGACTGGGGGATATAGCATGGACATGTACACTTTTGAGGTCAGATTACACTGTTGGTTGCACAGTAGAAGTTCAGTGGCATAATACACGTACATAGTAATCAACTATTAAATGTTTGCAAATAATGGGAAAACCAAGGGGAAATGTCTGACTGTTTAATGAGACATTATAATAATGTTAGATATTGCATCTTTAGGACCACTGTGGGCCTGGAGGAAGCGGCTCTAGGCCACAAACATCAGCCTTTACTTTAAGAGGTGGTTTTGCAGAATTATCGCAATGGACACATTATTTGAACTACTTTAAGAGTTTGAGTCTCCCTCACTCTTTGCATTCAGATGCATAGACCACAGGCAAGAAATAATTAGCGAGAAAGACTGTGGAAAATAAAGATAGCTGCTACACACAGACTAGTGCCCACAGTAAAACATATTCAAAGACATTGATCTTTCAGGGCTGCCTTACTGGCTAAAACACTTCACCATCCCCATAGAGCAGTGCTTATCTAGACAAAACAAAACCCCTACTTTAAACTAAATAAATCTGCAAAAGCAGGAAATAAACATCACTAATCTAGCTCCGCAAGGTCCTCTAGGTCTTTTGTGAGCGATTTCATTTAAAAAAATCTCAGGTTTTGGATTGATTTTAAATTGTCAGATTTTTTCTAATATAGTACAAGCAGGGACTTCTTTCCAGCTCTATCTTCAGAAAATTTTATTTATTCATCACAGCCTCTGCATGGCATACAGCTAATTTCTAAACTAGGTGACCTCTGATCCCTTAGTACATAATGAACTTCACTTATGGGCCCCACTGTGCCAGTGAAGGTTTTACATTCATAATTCACACATGTATTCTTACACTGTGAATTTGACACTTCACCAGGCAAATTAAGTTTGTGAATTGTGGCGAATTATCAAAGTAATTTGTAAAGTGAAGTTTTTCCAACTTGACACAGCATTAGACAGGACAACAGTATTTAATGAATATGGGAAGGACTGCAGTTCTTGGGTCAGACAATATGGTAGGTGAATAATTTCCATAGAGTTTTGTGGGGGCTCTACACCCCCACACAACCCATGATGATATATAACAACTCTGGGCCACCAAATTTGTGACCCAAGAGCTGCAGTCAAGCCCAGACATGTATTATAGTCAAACGTACAAAAGGAATATACAATCGCACCAATCAGGATATTAAATGGTTCTAAGTGGTTTTGTAAAAAACAAAAATTTAACATTAGACATTATCAGGAAACAACTTTGTTGGCAGCACTAATGTATATATACATGTTTCTTAAAAACAAACAGTTAGACTTCAGAAGAGTAGTCTATTATAGTGTAGGGTTTAAATACATTTAGAGTATTTATATACTGCCTTTTTGACAGACTAAAACTGGTAGCCTGTAGATCTATGGGCCTCATAGTGTTAACTCCAGACTGCTTGGGAAATTCCGTGTTAGCTAGACTGGCTGAGAATTCCCAAAGGCTGTGGTCAGCTGCTGGGGACTGATGACTCACCAGCAGTTGTTTAATCATTCTGCAAAGGAGGTTGGAGAGAGCTGCATAAGGCAGCTGAAGTAGAAGAGATGCCTAGAGAGAAGCAGATACCACAACCAAACATTGAGACTGTGGGGCAGCTGCTCACCTGCCCCTTCTGAGGTGAATCCCCACAGCTGATGATCAAGGAAATGTGTTTGTTATTGCACATAAGTTAAGTTTGCAACCCCTGAGATAAAATGTTATTTGTCTGAAATTAAAAGCCCTTTGTAGAAATTGGGTTTTGATTAGCAATGCAAAAAAAAAAAAAAAAAAAAGCATAACCCAGTTTCTACGAAAGGCTTGCAGCTTCAGCCTACATTTTCATATACATGATGAAGAAGCACCCAGGACATGACAGCTCGTATCTTTAACTTTTTGTTAGCCTAGTAAAGATGAAACATATTTTTGTTCATCTCTTGTCTTTGTGTTGACTAACATGGCACAACCCTGCCCTTTTCTGAAACTTTGAAGAGGCTGCCCATCGCATTGCAGCAGCCATCCCTTTGTCAGGGGCCCTTCACCCTCCCTCTGGCCATATGTCCTGAGGCTTCAGGAACCAGTCCAGGTGAATGGTCAGCAGCCTCTGGACATGGCATCCACCTGGATCAAACCTTGGACCTGAAAGCACATATACAGGAAACCTGCAAGTCAATTAACTGCAAATTGGGGCTGCCTATAGAACCAAATACCTGCTCACCCTGCTGCTAAATTGGTGATAGCCAGAGGCATTCTATTGCCAACCTCACATATGGGTGTCCCATCCTGTCCTTGGCCACCAAATCTTCACTGCAACTATGGGATACTACCTTCAATAATGTGTGCAGGTATGCAACCAAAGCACCTCGGCTGCAGCATCATTGTCTTTATATCAGGACCTTGGTTGGCTCTCTCCTTCCTCTACCAGGCAGTACTACTTGTACAATTTAGTTGATTCCATCCAAAGGACGTCCCAAGCCTGCTATCCTGTCTGATCTCCTCAGGCCGGCCATTCCCACAAGGAATCTTAGATCGGCTGATCAGACCTTACTATCCATCCCTTTGTCGGACTAAAAGGGCATGGGCTCCTTCCATCATGCTGCCCCCACCTATGGAACCTACTACCGAGGATCTAAGAGATGTCTCCACCACGTGACTTTTAAAAGCAAACTCAGGACTTTCCTCACTACTATGGAAAAATGTGTTTGCTTTGACCCTACCTGATCCACTGCATTTGTACTGTTTCCTCATTGCTAGCACTTTTGCCTGTCCAAATGGGTGTTCTATACTGTGCCTTGTAATTAATGTTTTATTTTGTGCCTTGTAATTAATGTTGCCTTAACCTGTTTCTTTATAAGCCTAATGTTAGCTGTTGACAATTGTAAGTCGCTATTCTACTCCATGACATTCTTATCTTCACTTCACAGCCTCTCCTCACTTAACCCCAGTGCTGCTCTCTTCCCCCCCTTCTTCTGTTATATCCTCTTCCCCTTTATGCCTCCCCACCAAACTCACCTTTACCTGTTCCTACCTCATCCATGCCCCTCCTTAGTCCCCACCCTCCTGGCTGTGCTTAGTCACTCTCTCCACCTACTACCTTACTCCCACCGCTACACCGCCCCCCTTCCCTGCCCTGCCGTCTCTTGGTTCCACTGGC